>MU715380.1:12722-26478 GCA_026770625.1 Nicotiana glauca
ACGACAAACTAATGAGAATATACTCAAATACTTGTTAACAATTCATATTATACGAATTCCCAACTTCGTTTAGTGAAATGACCAAAATGCCCTCGGGCCCACGTGCCCGGAATCCGAAATTTTTCCAAGGTAAAAGTTACCCATGACGTTAGGAATTCAAATATATAATTTTATCCTAATTCCATACTTAAAATCGTGGCCAAAATTCAAGATTATAATTTTCTAGGTTTCCAACCAAAACCCCAATATTTACACTAATTTCCATGCTTAATCTCATAAATAATCAATGCATTTAGCTTAGAATAAGTGGGAATAACTTGCCATAACATTGATGGCGAAAATTCCCTCCTAGAAGCTCTCCACAATCGCCCCAAGCCATGAAAATATGGGGAAAATGAACCAAATCACAACTTAAATTAAGCTTCTACCCCAGTCGTTTTCCGCTTCTGCGGAATATTTTCGCACCTGCGAATTCCGCTTATGCAGCCATTTAGTCGTTCTGCGGTCCTGGGCTCAGCCTCCCTTTCCGCTTCTGCGATCACCTCCTCCGCAGATGCGGTTCAGCTTCTGCGGAATCTGGACCGCATCTGCAATCCTCGAGCCCCAGATCAAAAACTGCTTCTGCGAAAACTGCATCTGCGGTCCTCAAGCCTTGGACCAAAATCTGCATATGCGGCTCCCTACTCGCTTCTGCGGTACCGCTTCTGCGGTCGACCAACCGCAGAAGCGAAAATACCAGCAACCAGGTCCTTCAGCCCTCTTCCAAATTCCATTTTCGATCCGTTAGCCACCCGGAATCCACCCGAGGCCCCCGGGACCCCAATCAAACATACCAACCAATCCCAAAACGCATTCCGCACTTGCTCGAGGCTTCAAATCACATCAAACAACGCTAAAATCATGAATTACACCCCAAATTCAAGTTTATGAACTTTAAGATTTCCAACTTCTATTTCCGATGCCGAAACCTATCAAATCACGTCCGATTGACTTCAAATTTTGCACACAAGTCATATTCGACATTACGAACCTGCTCCAACTTCCGGAATTTGATTCCGACCCTAATATTAAAAAGTCAACTCCCTGGTCAAACTCTCCAAAAACCTTCAACTTTCTATCGTTAGCCAAATGGCTTCTAAATGGCCTACGGACCTCCGAATTCACTTTCGATCGCGCCCCCAACTGCAGAATCACTATACGGAGCTATTCATTGTCTCAGAATTCCAAACGGACGTTGATAACACTAAAATGCTCTTCAAGCCAAACTTATGAAATTTCTTCTAAAATGCCAACTTCCACAATAGGCGCGAAAATGCTCCCGGGTTATTCAAAACCCAATAAAATCATCATACGAACCTGCTGGAACCTTCAAATCCTGATTCCAAGGTCGTTTACTTGAAATTCAAATCCTAGCTCATTCTTTCAACTTTAAGCTTTCGAAATGGGAATTCTCTTCCCAAATCAACTCTGGACTTCTTGAAATTTAATTCCGACCACGCGTACAAGTCATAATACCTGAAATGAAGCTATTCATGGCCTTCGACTGCTAAACGAAGCGCTGGTACTCAAAACGACCGGTCGAGTCATTACATTGGGCCCGAGGGCATTTTGGTCATTTCACTAAACAGAGTTGGGATATTGTATAATCTGAATTGTTAACAAGTATTTGAGTATATTCTCACTAGTTTATCATTAATTGGCTAGTTTTGGTGCATTGTGCGTTGGTTCAAGATTTCAGAAGGATTTAGAATGCCGATTGCGAGTCTTCGGAGCGAGGTGAGTCTCCTTTCTAATTCTTTGAGGGGGAAATTACCCCATAGGTGAGTTAAATCGATTGTGTGCTCCTAGTTGTGGGGGCTACATGCGCATGAGGTGACGAGAGTCCATGCGTAGCTACTATTATGCTATTGTCCGGGTAGTTTAGGACCCAAAAAGCATGTTATATGTGGATTAATTGTGGGATCATTGATGGCTTAGATTGCTTAAATCACATTAAATTAATAATTGTATTTTCTAAAAGACTTAAGCTTCGTTTTCCCAAATTAATAAAGAAAATTGACCTTTTCCTTGATATTTGCTCCGCGTTGACTTCCTGACTGTTTATCTGTCTGTGTGTGTTTATTTTAGAGCGGGCCGAATGCCTCGGCAGATTAATAGATGCATCTATAGGCGTGCCATCGACCCTCGGCAAGTGCACATTTATTTCTGTTTGATCGGGCCGTCGCCTCGGTATGATTTGCGCATGCTTATATTGCTGCCTGGATTTATTTAAGCTGTTAAATGCCTCACCATGGCTCGAGATCATATTGTTAATAATGAAAAGAAACCTTGGAAATTTCCTATGAAGGAATTACGCGTTTACTTGTTTCCTCTATTTGGATAAAAATCATGTTAGAAAATAAATCCACTGTTGATATGTATATTGAGAAGAAATAACCGTTGAACCATTAGAGTGTGTCAAAGTTGACCATCTCGTCTTTACCCCTTCGGGATTAGGCGGGACACTCACTGAGTACACGTTGATTACGTACTCATACTACAGTTCTGTGCATTTTTTATGCACAGGTACATGATACTTTAGGAGCCTACTGGGCGCAGCAGCACGGACAATTCGGGAACAAGGTGAGTTGCAGTATGCGAGGCGGCCCGCAGCTCTTTAAAGTCCCTTCTAGTAACTGTCTTTCTTTCCTGTCCATTGTATTCCGGACGGATGTTATGTTGTATTTTATTTCTCTTATCAGTAGTCGCTCATGTACTTGTGACATCGGATTTCTGGGAGGGTTTACAACGGATATGTTCTAATTATTATTATTTAAATTTGAATTCTAGTAGTGAACTTTTATTTATAAAAATGGAAGGAAAAGCCTAAGATTTTTAAAAGTATTAAAAGAGGAATTAATTGATGAGTTAGTTGGTTGGCCTGACAGAGGTGTCCGGCGCCACCACGACCCTTAGTAGATTTTGGGTCGTCACAGCTCACATATAGACAACCAGAGTACATTAAGAAGCATGAGAAGTAGAACAGATAAAAACAAAAATTGAAAGATACAAAAAGTAATTAAAAAAGACAAAAGAATTAACTAACATAGAAAGATCACAGGGTATTAAAAATACCTCAAGCAAGGATCACCAAGAAGTGCATCATTTCCCATTTGTGAAGAATTAACAGATGTTGCTGCCCCACCCTCATTTCCGATGTAGGAAAGCTGAATTGCTTCCTCAAGATTCCAACTTGTTACCTGCCACACAAAATATTTACAATCCACCTTCTAGAAACTAGGCTAAAAAAATTACCAAAATGGAGAAAAGTCATCAATTCTGTATAGGCCCCTGATGGAAACAGGATTCAACAAGAGCCAACAAATAGCCAAAATCAAGCAAAGGTCAATGTCATCAATAGCAACAAAACTGTCACGACCCCAATCCCGGTCGTGACGGCGCCTAACCCAATTGCTAGGCAAGCCTGACCATTTGAACACTCTCAACCCAAGTACGAAAGCCCATTACCAATTAATAGAGTTAATTAACAGTAAATAAGATTTCCAACCCGACCATAAATAGAAGCAATATGAAGAAACCATAACAACTATCAAAACAACTCCCAACAGATCTGGGGTCATGAGTTTAGAGCCTCTAAATACAACTGAGTATCAAATCTACATATAAAAGAGTCTAGGATGCGGAAACAAAAGGGATAAGGGGAGAAGTCGGGTACTGCGGACGCCAGCCAGCTACCTCGACAACTTCGGGATAAATCTTTAAGCAGCCAATAACTATACTAGACCTCCGGGATACCTGTATCTTCATACATGGTGCAGGGAGTAAAGTGAGTACTCCAACTCAGTGAGTAATAAACATATATAATGGCTGTAGATAAGAAATCACAAAATATTACAATGTAAAGTTATAACTGGCAATCCAGTACATTTAACAGTGAAATAGCAGCAAATCAATGACACGTAAAACAAATAAATATCAATGTATGAATGCAATGCAATGCATATGACCGCTGCGGCGCGCAGCCCGATCCATTTGGGTACTCTCGCTCATTGTGGGGGTTCAGACTCCGGAGGGGCTCCTACAACCCAAGCGCAATATCATCATATAATCGCTGCAGCGTGCAGCCCGATCCGTACTCAGTCCAGAGTATGCATGTAAACCACTCAGGTAATATTAGAGTAATAGCTCTCAGCTCACAATGTTAGAAAAATGTAGTTTAAGTTTCAAATCATAGAAATATGGCTGAACATTTCAAAACAGTGTTTAAACTCAGGACTGAAATCATTTAACATGCCAAGTGATATGGAAACAGTGATAATAATCCCTTAAGGATTCAAATGATCGGCACAAAGCCCAAATATACCCATAAAATCCAAGTAGGATGATTACCAAACAATTTCTAGTCAAGAACACAGTATGAACGTCACTCGGGACGGACTAAATCACAATCCCATATCACAAACGGCCCCGCACTCGTCATAGAGTACGTGTCTCGCCTCAATATCACGCCACGATGCGATATTCCGGGGTTTCAAACCCTCAGGTCATCATCCACATCTAATACGCACCTCAAGCCGGCCACAAATCAAGCTCGCTATGCCTTTTCCCCTTGAATCGACCACCTCACACATCGAATTTGATCAAAACCACAAGGAATACATTACAATGGGCTAAAGGAACATAACCCAATCGAAAAGACTCGAAAAACATCGAAAATCACGAAGTTTGCAAAACTCAAGCCCCGGGCCCACTTCTCGAAAAATTAAAAAAATTCACATCACCGGATTCCTCGTCTCGCCACGAGTCCATACATATCAAATTTACCTAAATCAGAGTTCAAATGCCCTTTCAAATCCCAAATTTTCATTTCAAAAACCAAGCCCTAGTTCTTCTAATTTTCACCCAAATTGCCAAGAATTAAAGATTGATTCTTCTATAAAATGATGTTTCTAGGTCACGAGACTTACCTTCAATTAATTCCCGTCAAAATCCTCTTCAGTTTCTACCAAAAAGCTCTTAAGGTGCTCAACAATGAAGGAAAAAAGAATAAGCTCGCGGATGAAATAATCAATAAACCCTTCTGCACAGGTGTTTTTAACTCTATGCGATCGCGGCCCCAGGCACGTGATCGTGATGAAAAAATTCCCAGGGTTTCAAAAATGTTCTATGAGAATGCAACAGGAGCTCTGCGATCGGGGTTAACAAATTACCAAACCTACGCTAACGCGTCCAATTTTATGCGAACGCGTAGAATAAAAGCATGCTTCCCCAAAATCCTCTTATGCGAACGCATGATGTACCATGAGATCACGTAGCTTCACTTTCCAGTGCTATGCGATCGCGACTCAATGGATGCGATCACATAGGCCAATTTTCCCTTCTACAACAACTGCTGAAACCTGCAACTTTTAAGTCCAAAAATGATCCGATTGACCACCCGAAATCACCCCGAGGCCCCTGGGACTTCAACCAAAAGCACCAACCCATCATAAAACGTTATTTAAACTTGCTCCTATCTCCAAAACACATCAAACAATGCTAAAACCAATAAATCACATCGGATTCAAGCCTAAGTTTCTTCAAAACTTCCGAAATACGTATTTGATCAAAAATCCGACCAAAATACCTCTGAATGACCTGAAATTTTGCACACACATCCAAAATTACCTAACGGAACTACTGCAACTCTCGAATTCCATACCGACCCCTGATCAAAATCTCACCTACCAACCAGAATTCGCCAAAATACTAACTTCGCTAATTCAAGCCTAATTCTATACCGGACCTCCAAAATCAATTCCTATCGCACTCCTAAGTCACAATTCATCCCCCAAAGCTAACATAATCACCGGAATACATATCCGAATACTCTAACTCAATAGTCAACATCATGGTGACTTTTCCAATATAAGCCTTCCTTAAAGAGACTAAATATCTCATTTCCTACCAAAACCAAACCGATTCGACTCTAACCCACCTAATGCTGATAATGAAATATGAAAAAGCAATAAACGGGGAAAATGGGGTGGTAATACATAAGACGACGGGTCGGGTCGTCACAAAAACCCTCTACCTACCTAGAATTTCATTACCTGCTTACTTACCCACCCATCGACGTATTACCAATTCATGAAATAAATGTCTCTCCACACCCCCAACAACTAAAAAGATCACAAACTAAGTTGTCGACAAAGCTTGAGAAAATAAATTTGTGTGTAATATAGCGTCAGAAGGCCAAAGAGATCAGGAAAACTGTTTCGACATGTGTGTGTTGCGTTCTATGGACAGAAAAGAAATCCAGATGATTTGAGGGCAAAGCTATTACTGTACATTGGATGAAATACAGATTCCTATGTCTGCTAGCCTTTTGGTGCAAATTTCAGATGGGTATGAAATTCGCAACATGATAGACTTCATTAGCTCGCTACAAGAATAGAATCTTTTGTTCAAAGGTTATCCCTTTCTATTGTTTCATCACAGGGGAATGCACAGTTTTGTACCGGCTAATCACCATCTTGGTGTCTGGTTTTATTCTATTAATAACATCTTTTATTTACTGATAAAGAGACAAAGGGAAGGGCTAAATTAATATAACAGCAAACAAAAGTACAAAGTCTAATGTACAAGTCTCATCCATCTATTTCCTGTGCTAAAAGTTGAACATGATTTGCCAAACAAAAAGAAACCCCAAAATTCATTTAACTTCCATAGGATTGACATCATCTCATATTCTAGTAACAAGATAGAATTTAAAATTGGACATACATCGTGATTCGTGACATAAAATATATGCCCCAAAGGGGCTAACTTTTCTATTATTCATAACGGTTATGTCCGGACCAGGTTGTACGCACCTCAACTACTCCACATGCATCCTTCCACTTGTACATGCCCCAAAGTCTTAGGTGGATGAGAAGTAATCAAGCCATCCCTTCGGTGCAAAGCTCAAATCTTTTAATTTCTAATAAGTAAATTCTTTTATATAAAGCTTGGATCTTTAAATGAGAAGATTTAAATAAAAAAAAACGAGAACAAACACAAGCTCAAAAAATTAATTTAATTTCTCAACACGATAATGCCCAAAAAATGCTCTTTAACTCCAACTTTAAATATATAGTAGAGAAAAGGTTTGATACAAATATATAATTATGCTAGCACACTACTCTCTTTAACACCCGAACTAATACCTACAACAACAACAATAACAACAACAAACCCAGTTTAATCCCAACCCTAACTAATACCTAGTTAAAAAAATTAAAACACGCACACACTGAGAGTACATCCACACACATAATTAGAACTTAAATCCTGGATATGCTACTATACATAAAGCAAAAAATCATACATAGTGATATTAAAAAAAAAGGAATATTTTTTAGAACCTGGAGGAACTTTCGGGCAGTATCGGCGGTTTAACCAACGGTGATTTCAAGGAAAGACGAAACTATCATCTGCTGGTCCGTCGTAGAAATTACGCCGTCCATTGCTTCTCTCCTCTGAGTGTTCCGGCTGTTAGTTTTTGTAGAAAGAGAAAGTTGAAACCCTAATTCTAATGAAGTTTACTCTCTATAGATTTTTTTCCACACCGCACCCACTGATATATATAAATAAGTCTGGTTCGTTCCTTCTCCGGCTCAGAAAAGGAATTATTATTATCATGTTTAATTTACATATACATCCACTGAGTTTTGTTCTAATTACAGAAAGCTCCTTTCAATTTTTTTTCTCTATACCATTTTAAATTTGTAGGAATAAATTTAGGCAGAATAACTAAAAGCCCTCCTATGTTTGGTAAAATTTAATTCAGTTGACACTAAATTTTATGTTGTTCTAATTACCCCCTGAATTTGAATATGTTACCATTTACTATCCTATTGACCTCACCTAATGGAATTTTTTGTGATACGTGGCAATTTTGAAATTAAATACATATTTATCCTTTTAAATTCGTTATGTTATAAAATAATAAAAGTAAAAGAACAATATTGTAGAGAAAGAGAGAGAGGAAATTTTTATTGATATGGGATGAATTAGAATGGACTAAAACCCTCTATTTATAGGGAGAGGGTGACTTATCCACCAAGAAATAAACCATATAATCTCTCTAAATATAGACATTAACCATAAATAAAATTCTATTTATAACACTCCCCCTTGAATGTCTATTCAACAGATAATGTGCCTCGTTAAAACCTTAACTAAAATAAAACTCAGTGGGAAAAAAAATTTTGAGAAGGAAAAAGAGTACACATATCTAACAATACACCTTTTGGTTGCCTCGTTAAAAACCTTGCAAGGAAAATCCAGTGGGACAAAACCTTGTAAGGGAAAAAGAGTACAACGCGTATTAACTCCCCCTGATGAGAGCATCAATTCACATCCTTAAGCATTAGCATTCCAATCTTGTGCACCATCTTCAAAAGATCTTTGATAAAGATTTGATAAACAAATCAACCATATTAACTTGAACGAATTTGTTTCACCTTGAAATCATCATCCCTAATAGATGTTGTCTTCATATGACCTTGTTGTAATCATTAGTTCAATATCTTCACATAGAGGTGAAAACTCTTGCTATCATATTATCATGCATATAGTTATAGCAAGATACATTTATGCACAAATTGCACTGAGGATGTAGTACTTCATGACCATGATTCTATATGCTTTAAGTAATTAAAATCGTTCAGGGATTGTTAAGTCATATAAGCCATAAAATAGACCTTGGATGCATATCAAATTTTCATGTCATGCTAGATATATAGATATTGAAAACTGATTGCACATACCATTGACTTTATACTTTCAAGTGCTTGAACTACATGTTCAAAACTACATGTCTTTCATATGAAACCAATTCTATTTGAGTTGTGTCTCTTTCGTTTGGCCAATATTTTTGTGTCTGTAAGCGACAGACTTAAGATCCTCATCTATACTTTGCGCTATCATAGATGTCGTCGACAAAAATTTTATATCAGTTTCAATATATTTTTATAATGACATAACATAGAGATCTCTTCATTTATATATTTAGGTACCCGAATCTCTCATGAGATATTATGAAGTGTTATGTCATGTGATCTTCTAGATCACTTGCCTCCTTTATTATGATCATTTTGATCATTTGCTCATCTTCTTTATCAAGAAGTTTATTTGAAACTGATTTGTCTATACGCTTTAATCGTATCATAGACTTTGTCTTTCTAGGACTTAATAGGATAATTTGCAATGAGAATATAGTTACGTTCTTTGGGTCAGCAAATGCGTCTGGCATGCTTTACAATATATTGCAGATGGATTATCTTTTTATGAACTTCAAGTTCATATTATCTTACTAGTTTTAGGGTACGTGCTTTGTGCATGTATCCTGTATGCATAAATATACGATTTTGAAAAAAAATCTCTCTTTTCAAACGGTAAAACATCAATCTAATATTTTACTTTAGACAGTTATATTTTCAAAATTATTAGTGTTATTGACTCCTATCGACCACGTCTCGTTATTTCTCGTTTAAACTCTGAAATATTTTTACTATAAGTTCAAGATTATTATTGATAATAAAATTATCATGTAACTTTAGAGTTATGTTAGTTAATTTCTTGATTCGCCCTCCTCTGAAACCGATGAAGAAGAAAAAATGACAGAATCGGTTATTGACATTGATCCACCAACACGCAAGATTGCCAAGAAATACCCTAAGGTATCCTATTCTACCTTATTGATAATGGCATTCTTAGATAGACCAATTTTTAATAAGTGGAAGAACTTCTGTAGAAAGAAAAGCAATAATTACTTTCTTAACAGTTGATCTTGACGATACCATAGTCAGACAGGATTTGCTGTGTAGATAGCTGTGTGGTAACAAACTGTGTGAATCTGTATCCAATAAGAATGGAGCGCCATTGTAAATACCAAGTTTGATAATTCTATGGCATGAGTTTAATGGAGGAAGGATGACTGAGAAGATAGACTTGTGTTTGGTTGAGAAGGAACACTGAATGAGGGGATTGAGCCTAAGTTAGTGTATTTGATATCTAAACTGATAAGGATAAGTATTTCAATATATCTCCTTAATAAAAAGCAGTCAATAATATAGGTGTTGCTGGACAGAATCACATAATTCCTTCTCTAGCTGTTGACTTGAAGCAACTTCTATTTTAGTTGGAGAAACTTCTCTAAGTTGTAAACTCAAAATTTTATTTAATGTAGCCTCGTGATAAAGTTGGCCGAAGCACTATCAGAACGATCGAGGAGAATTCTGCAAGAGCACGAAATGAGCCAACGGTATGGAATACGGTTTTAACATTGGCGGTGCTTGTTACTGGTAGGTCTTATGCAGCTCCACTTACTGTTCACGATGTGTATCCAGTTTTACCTTTGGATAAAAGGACGATTGTTAATCTTAGAATGCATGAAGTGTTCACATATCCAAGTGCTATTGTGGACGGGTTTATTTTATTCACTACAATCACGATTGCTTTCATAATAGCCATGGCATTCATCCTTCTTGCAGTTTGCATGATATTGAGGAAACGGGAGTGGGGGACTGCCTTGACAGTTTTTGCTTTTTTTGTCGTAACAGCCATGTTAGTAAACTTTTGCAGTACGCTAAATAAGATCAATCCCCGTGTCATAAGAATAGATGGAGTGAATAAGGAATTCCCAGGAGGTTATGTTTTGGTGTTCTACAGTGTGTACATTATTAGTATTGCCATTGCATTGACACTTATTGCCCAGAGGATCCGTGGACTTTGTAATAAAAAGGTAAAAGTTCAGTTTAGTCCTTGGTGGGTAAAAGTTTAGTTTAGTCCTTAGTGTAATCTCAGCATAATAGTTGCACCATTATTTGGAGCCGGTCATTGTTTTGGGATATTAAAGAAATCTTGTGCTAGTATTTGCTACTATGTTGTGGCCCATAAGATGTTGTGTGTAGGAGCGTTTTTTCCCATGTGATTCTTAAATGGCTTATATCTTTTGACATGCTATGGCTCTTTTAATACTTCTATTATGTTAGGTGCTTCCGCTGTGATTTTTCTCTTTCTTTTCTTTTGTTTAAGACAAATCACTTTTGTGTGCTATGTTGGACTTTTGTCTTCTTAACACTGAATCATCGACCAATGTAATTGGGTTGATATACATCTGAATCAGTTACGTTATTTGTCTTGGCAAGCAGTATTCTTTAAAATTGGTATATTGTCCACGCAAAGCTTCATGCACTATCTTACTTTGTCAAGTAGAATCAATCCAGTTCCCTGCTAAAAAGTTTGAGGGTTAATACTCTGCTCCACTTCCTGGGTTATTTATATCCTAAATTGAAAATTCCAGTTCAGCGCCTCCCTCAGAGATCCATTCTGTTTGAGGGTTAATACTCTGCTCCACTTCCTGGGTTATTTATTATCTTGAATTGAAAATTCCAGTTCAGCACCTCCCTCAGAGCTCCATTCTTCATATAGCAAGTCATGTAGCGAATTAGAACTAGTCTAAAATCCATATTAAGAAAATAACTGGTTAAATTTAATGTTTTCATATTGATCATCTTCATTAATTGTCAATCTCCAAGACAATTGTGCAATTGACCATTATCGTTATGAGATTGTTGAAGCCTTATAAAAGCTCAAACATTATGGCAGATGGTATCTTCATACACCAAATAATATGTTGGAAGTTGTTTCCATTCAATACAACCACAAAATCATCAAATAACAAGTCCAAAAACTCTCCTACAATTGCTATTCTTAAGAAGAGTCTAAAGAAAACCGATAAAAACAGCTTCAGTTAGTATGTGAATCCACCTTTTTATTTAACACATGAAACTATACAAGAGTACCTTTACTGAACCATATACATCCTTAACATTCATAAATTTCAGATCTCTCCAAGTACCTGATCCTTTAAATAAGTAGCAAAACTGCAAGTCTTTACTCTGCAAAGTTGCACAGTTTTCCAGAAGCTGCCAATAATAGCAATGGGACGGAAAGGAAGAGTACTAGCCAGGATCCCAGTGGTAACATTCTCATGATCATGCTTGTGAGCACGTGATTTTTGCTCTCATGACAATTACTCCCAAAAGTGTAAAATAAAATAGTTTTGTATCGCATTTGATTTTTGTGGATTGTGTGTTATATTTCTTTAGCATTTGTATGTGTGTGTTTATTTGTTTGAAATAATTAAAAATATAAAAAATATGTGTTACGTGCATTTAAGAATTAATTAACCATAAAGTGGTTAGAAAAGAAATTACAAAAAATAGGCATTGTCGTCCTTTGTCATTGAGTAATTTAAAATGTGTGATTTGCATTGATTATTTGTGTGTTAATTAATAGGTGTGTGATTTCATTTCTTTTAAATTTGTGTAGAGTGTGTTTAATTTGATTATGGTTAGTTAAGAAAGTGGGAAAATGGCTAGAAATGCAAAGAAACCAGGCCCAAACCAGCATTTGGCCCAGTCCACGGAAGGCTGGTCTCAGGGACGTCAAAACGACGTCGTCTCCAGGCCCTCCATCAGGACCGTCGATCGAATCAAATCTAACGGTTCAGTTCAGCTCATTCATTAAGCCAAACGACGTCGTTCAAGGGCATTTAATCTGAGCCGTTCACCCCGTTTCATCCAACGATCCCAGGCTATCCCAGATACCCGACCCATTAAACCCCGAACCAACCCATTCCCCCATTTAACCAAACGATATTGTTCCTCTCAAGAGAATTTATCCAGGCCGTCGATCTCATCAGATCCAACGACCATGATCAATTCTCTAGCGAACTATATAATCCCAGTTCCTTACCCCACCCCTTATCCAAACACTCCCCTCCATCATCGTCTCTCTCAGATATAAACCATCAAGAACCCTAGCCAGCCGCCACCCTTCCCCTTCGCCGTAAACCCGGCGGCAACGACGTTAATGACCACCCCCTAACACCCTAGGACCACTCAGCCACCCTGAATCCAAATCCACGAACCGTTAACCTCGAATCAACCTGCATCATCTCGAATATTAATTTGAAGATTCGAGCAAAAAATCAACCTACCCCAACCAAGCCCAAATTCATACCAGTTGCTCCCTGACCTTCCTCGTAACCAAACCAAGCTTGGTTTGGTTCGAATCTAACCGGAAAACTTCGAACCTCAAATCGACTGTATGAACCCTAGAAAATCCCAAGTTGGATTTCAGTCGAATTCAATAGATGTTTGAGGTTTAATGGACCTTAATCCGGGTATTCTCAACTGAGGATACCTTGATTAAGGTCCGTTTTGCCTCGAAAAGGTTCAAGTTCGAGTTCAAGTCAAGTTCGAGTCTTTCTGAGCTTCCTGAGGTATTTTTTTTCCTTCTTTGGTTCTGTTTTATGTATATCTGTCTATTTTTTTATTTTAGTTTTAGTCAATTTTTCAATTTTTGTATTCGACTGTTCTGCTCATCTCCAACCAAGACCTTTTATTCGGTCGATTTTTCTTCTGGTCACAAGCGAGTAGGTTATGAACTGTATAGTCGATTTGATAATATCGTCAAAAAACAGTTAGCTTCATAAATCACCTGTTTTGTCCGAAGCATGGACCACCCTGTGATTCTGAGTGACTATGTTTTGTTTGTTACCCATTGTGTATATGCAATCGACTAAATAAGTGTCGTCAATTAAATTTGTTTGAAAAACTGAAGGAGCATGATAATAGGCATTTTTCGTTTACTCCTGTATAATTACCAGCCTGTATCCTTTTTGTGTTAATTCGTATTGAACTGGTGGATGTTCAGTGTTGAT
>MU715387.1:1704-12943 GCA_026770625.1 Nicotiana glauca
AACATTTCACTACCCAAGACTGGAGTCGCTATCTCACGAACCTCTAAAGAGTGCTACAAAAAAGTCCGAATAGAAAATACATAATGTCTGTCTCGGTACAATGAAAACAAATAGAAAATATAGAAAGGGACTTTGACCTGCGAACGCCAGCTAGGCTACCTTGTAAGTCCCTGGACTGAAATCAGCTCCCGCTCAGTGCTAGTACTGTGATCCAAAAGCTGCTCCAGTAACGCGATCTGTGCAAAAAGCACAGAAGTGTAGTTCAGCACAACCGACCCCATGGGCTGGTAAGTGCCTGGACTAATCCCGGCGAAGTAGTGACGAGGCGAGACAGGACTACCAAATCAACTTGTGCAGTTCATTATATATACATATGCAATAACAGTAAAGAATGCTGAAACTAAGCAGTAAAAAGGGGAGGGAAGTCGACTATGGGGAGTACAATCCGGATATAAAAATCATCAACTTAAGTGAGGAACATGGCACAACAATAATTAACAAAATAGGGAAAACATCAGTTGCACGGCATCAACCTTCGTGCTTTTACTCTCATCCTCACCCAAAGCAATCAAATAAAATGCACGACATCACCCTTCGTGCTTTTTCTTATATAACTCTCATTTCATGGCACGGAATGACCCTTCGTGCTAATATAATCAAGACATGGCACGAAATGTTCCTTCGTGCATAAATAATCAAAACATGGCACGGAATGTTCCTTCGTGAATAAATAATCAAAACATGGCACGGAATATCCCTTCGTGCATAAATAATCAAACATGGCACGGAATGTTCCTTCGTGCATAAATAACCAAACATGGCACGGAATGTCCCTTCGTGCACAAATAATCAAAACATGGCACGGAATGTTCCTTCGTGCATAATTAATCAAACATGGAACGGAATGACCCTTCGTGCATAAATCACTCTTCCTCACCCAAACAACAATCACAACCAAGCGGGGCGGGGGAATAGACAGACAACATTAAATATCCCCGCAAGGGAGAACAAAGAAAAACAGCTAAATTCCGGCAAGGGAGCAACAACAATATGTTTAAAACGTCCCGGCAGGGGAATAATCACATCTCTTTCTATTATGTTCATTTCTTACTTTATAATCAAGTCAACAAAATCAAGCCAATGCTCCAAGGAGTCTACAAATCACATTTTCTTCTCATTATTCTCATATCATATAGAAACCATCAATTTACAAGGAAGAGTAACTATCGAATCCCAAATAAGCACAAATAAGGACTCACGGTCATGCTAGACACCGTTGTATAGATACTCGTCACCATGCCTATACACCGTACTCAACATTTAGCAATTAGCAAATAATACTCTAATCCTATTTCCTCAAGCCAAAGTTAGATCAAACACTAACCTCGGTCCAAAGAATAGCATTCAATCCTCAAATACCGCCTTTCCTCTACAATCCGACTCCGAAACAATGATATCTAAGCATAATTAATTCAATAATATCAATCAAGACTCAATGGCAACATCCAATAGCCTAGATATGAATTTCCTAGCATTCTTTCAAAAATACCAAAATTAGACACCGGGCCCACATGGTCCAAACACGAGGCTCAGACCAAAACCTAGTCACCCATAACCCCACGAGTTCAAATATATAGTTTGTTTTAAGATTCGACCCCAAATTGAGGTTGAATCACTAGAAATCCTCAAAACCCTAACTCTACCCAAAAGTCTTAATTTCTACTTTGATTTCATGATTTAGGCTTAGAAACTTGCTAATTAATGAAGGAAAAGTGAAGAAAATGAGTGGGGAATTACTTACCCAAGTGGTCTTGAAGAATGGGGGCTTTAATGTCTTCCTAAAGCTTGGGGAGAAGAGAGCTCGTGAGAAAATTGGATAAATTCCATAGGTTCTGATTCTGAAATTTTAAAATTATAACTGGGTGTTTTTTGTTCTATGCGTTCGCGACCAAGGGGGCCGCGTTTGCAAAGAAGGGGGCTGGGGAAACATCGCGTTCCCGACAGGGGAACGCGAATGCGAACGCGAACGCAAATGCGTAGAGTAAAGTATTTGGGATCTGGGATCTAGGACTACGTGAACGCGTGAGGAGACACGCGAACGCGTTGAAGGAAGCAACAAAGCTTCGCGATCGCGATGACCTAAACGCGAACGCGAAGGTTTAAGGGAGCAAAGCTATGCGAACGCGAAGGCAACACTGCGAACTTACTCGAACCACTTCCGGATCACTCCCGAGCCCTCGGGGCTCCTAACCAAACACGCACACTAACTCAACAACTTCCCATGAACTTACTCGAGCGATCAAATCGCCAAAACAACATCAAAATTAATGAATCAAGAAGCAAAATCATCATTTTCATTTCAAACTTCTTAAACTTCTAACTTTAGATAATTAGGTTTGAAATACGTCAAACGACGTCCGATTTTGAACAAACTTCACAAGAAGCGCTTAACACATATTTAAGACCTGTACCGCGTGTCGGAACCAAAATACGAGCCCGATACCATAGTCTTTTAATCAATTTTCATTTCCATTTTCCTTAATAATTTCAGAAAAACAATTTAACAGAAAAATTCTTTTACTCGGGTTCTAGACCTCGGATTTCGACGCCGGGCACATGCCTGAGTCCCATATTTTTCTACGGACCCTCCGGGACCGTCGCATCACGGGTCCGGGTCCGTTTACCCAAAACGTTGACCAAAGTCAACTTTAATCATATTAATATCAAAATTCTTCAAATTTTTCACAGAATTCACATATTTCAACATAAAAGCTTTCCGCCTACGCGCCCGGAATGTGCACACAAATCGAGGCAACTATAAGTGAGGTTTTCAAGGCCTCGAAAGCACGGAACGAATGAAGAAACAGGTGATGACCCTTTGGGTCGTCCCATCCTCTACCTCTAAAACAACCGTTCGTCCTCGAACGGACAAAAGAAAGAAGTACTTGAGTCAGGAAATAGATGAGGATATCGGCTCCGCATATCAGACTCGGACTCCCAGGTCGATGCCTCAGGAGGCTGACCTCTCCACTGGAAACGTACTGAAGGAAAACTCTTCGACCTCAACTATCGAACCTACCGGTCTAGAATAGCTACCGGCTCCTCCTCATAATACAGATCCTTGTCCAACTAGACAGTGCTGGAATCTAACACGTGGGATGGGTCGCCGTGATACCTCCGAAGCATGGACACATGAAACACTGGATGCACGGCTGACAAGCTAGGCGGCAAGGCAAGTCTGTAAGCTACCTCTCCCACACAATCGAGGATCTCAAATGGGCCAATGAACCTAGGGCTAAGCTTACCCTTCTTCCCAAATCTCATCACGCCCTTCATAGGCGATATATGGAGCAATACTCGCTCACAAACCATGAAAGCTACATCTCGAACCTTGCGATCCGAATAACTCTTTTGCCGCGACTGAGCCGAATGAAGCCTGTCCTGAATGATCTTGACCTTATCCAAGGCCTCCTGAACGAAATCTGTACCCAATAAACGAGCCTCTCCCGGCTCAAACCATCCGACTGGAGACCGACATCGCCTATCATACAACACCTCATATGGCGCCATCTGAAAGTTGGAGTGGTAGCTGTTGTTGTAGGCGAACTCTGCTAAAGGCAAAAGCTGGTCCCACGAGCCTCCAAAATCAATGACACAGGCTCGGAGCATATCCTCTAATATCTGAATAGTCCTCTCGGACTGATCGTCCGTCTGAGGATGGAACACTATGCTCAACTGAACCTGGGTGCCTAACTCCTACTGAACTGCTCTCCAGAAGTGCGAGTTAAACTGCGTACCCCGGTCCGAAATGATAGATACCGGCACCCCATGAAGGCGAACAATCTCTCGGATGTATATCTTAGCTAACCTCTCTGATAAATAAGTGGCTGCAACAGGAATGAAATGCGGTGACTTGGTCAGCCTATCAACAATGACCCAAATAGCATCAAACTTCTTCCGAGTCATCGGAAGTCCGGTAACGAAATCCATGGTAATCCTCTCCCACTTCCACTCGGGAAGCTCAATCCTCTGAAACAAACCACCAGGCCTCTGATGCTCGTACTTGAACTGTTGACAGTTCAAACACCGAGCCACATATGCAACAATATCTTTCTTTATCCTAAGCCACCAATAATGTTGCTGCAAGTCCTGATACATCTTCACGGCGCCCGGGTGAATAGAATACCGAGAACTATGGGCCTCTGCTAAGATCAACTCTCGAATCCCATCGACATTGGGCACACAAACTCGCCCCTGTAATCTCAAAACACCATCATCATCTAAAGTCACCTTCGTGGCACCTCCACGCTGCACCGTGTCTCCCAGGACACACAAATGAGGATCATCAAACTGCCGATCACGGATATGCTCCAATAATGAAGAACGAGCGACCATGTAAGCTAACACTCTGCTAGGCTCAGAAATGTCCGACCTCACAAACCGATTGGCCAAGGCCTGAATATCCAAGGCAAGTGGTCTCTGGTTGACCCGAACATAAGAAATACTACCCATGCTGGCGGACTTCCTACTCAATGCATCAGCCACCACATTGGCCTTTCCCGGGTGGTATAAGATAGTAACATCATAGTCTTTCAACAACTCCAACCACCTCCTCTGCCTCAAATTCAACTCCTTTTGCTTGAACAAGTACTGAAGGCTCTTGTGATCTGTGTACACCTCACACGTCACACCAATAGATAATGCCTCCAAATCTTTAAAGTATGAATAATGGCCACCAACTCTAGATCATGGGCTCGATAATTCTTCTTATGGATCTTCAAATGCCTCGAAGCATAGGCTATGACTCTGCCGTCCTGCATCAATACTGCACCAAGCCCAAAACGGAAAGCATCATAATAAACTGTATAAGGCCCTAAACCTGTGGGCAAAACCAATATCGGTGTCGTAGTCAGAGCTGTATTGAGCTTCTGAAAGCTCTCCTCGCACTCGTCTGACCACCTGAACTGGGCACCCTTCTGGGTCAATATGTTCACCGGGGCTGCTATAGATGAAAACCCCTCCACGAACCGATGTTAATAACCTGCTAACCCCAAGAAACTCCGAATCTCAGTAGCTGATGCTGGTCGAGACCAATTCTTGACTGCCTCAATCTTCTTCGGGTCCACCTGAATACCTTCTGCTGATGCAACATGACCCAGAAATGCAACCGAACTCGACCAGAACTCGCATTTTGAGAACTTAACATACAATTGACTATCCTTCAGAGTCTAAAGAACCACTCTGAGGTGCTGCTCGTGCTCCTCCCGGCTGCGAGAGTATACCATAATATCATCAATAAAGACTATCATGAACAAGTCTAGATAAGGCCTGAACACTCGGTTTATCAACTCCATAAATACTACTAGGGCATTGGTCAACCCGAATGGCATGACCAAAAACTCACAATGCCCATACCGAGTGCGAAATGCTGTCTTTGGGACATCAGACACCCTAATCCTCAGCTGATGGTAGCCAGATCTCAAGTCTATATTTGAAAACACCTTCGCACCCTGTAGCTGGTCAAACAAATCATAAATCCTTAGCAATGATACTTGTTCAATGCACATCCTCAACGATCCATCCATTTTCTTCACAAATAACACTGGAACACCCCAAGGAGAAATACTAGGCCTGATAAAACCCTTCTCTAGCAAATACTGCAACTGGTCCTTTAACTCCTTCAACTCTGGCGGGGCCATGCAATACGGCAGAATAGAGATGGGTTGCGTGCCTGGGGCCAGATCAATATAGAAATCAATATCCCTATCGGGCAGCATACCCGGCAGGTTTGAAGGAAAAACCTCGAGGAACTCCCGAACAATAGGAACAAAGTCAATAGAAGGAACCTTTGCGCTGGAATCACGAACATATGCCAAATAAGCTAAACACCCCTTTTCGACCATGCGTCGAGCCTTTACATATGAAATAACACTATGGGTGGCATGACCTGGGGTCCCTCTACACTCCAATCGGGGCAAATCCGGCAAAGCCAAGGTCACGGTCTTGGCATGGCAATCAAAGATAGCATGATACAGGGACAACCAATCCATCCCTAATATAACATCGAAATATACCATGTCTAGAAGCAATAAATCTACACGGGTCTCAAGACCCTCAAACACTACCACACAGGAATTATGAACTCGGTCTACCACTATAGAATCACCCACTCGTATAGATACATAAATAGGGATACCCAAAGCATCACTCGACATAACCAAGTGGGGTGCAAAATAAGACGACACATATGAATACGTAGACCCAGGGTCAAATAGCACTGAAGCATCCCTATCATAGACCAGAATAGTACCTATAATAACAGCATCTGAAGACTCAGCCTCTGGCCTGGCTGGAAATGCATAACACCGGGGCTGGGCCCCACCTCCCTGAACCATGTCTCTAGGATGATCGGCTACTGGCTGAACTCTACCTCTGCCGGTCCGAGCTCCACCTCTACGGTATCTACCTCTACCTCTATGAACTTTACCCCCGCCTCTAGCTGGCTTGGCGAGCTGTGGATCACCTGATGCATGAATCATGGCGTGAGGACTCGCTGTTAAGAGCTTCCTGAGGCTCGAGGGCAAAACCTGACTATGTGACCGGGGTCACCACAACCATAACAAGACCTCGGCTGTTGCGACTGCTGGCCCTGTCGACCTGAATGTCCTCCCCTGAAGCTCTGAAGTGGGAGTGCACTAACAGGCTACTGATCTGAATAATGCTGCTGAGAACCGCCACCGCCTAGAGTACCATGAGAAACCTGGACGCTAACTGAAAGGGCCTTGGTGAATGACCTTTACCATAGGAATCCCTACCTCCAGACGAGGTACCACTGAACCTACCAGAATGATGAGGCATCTTATCCGACATATGACCACCTTCCTGTGCGAGGGCCATCTCAACTCGGTGGGCCACATTGGCCGCCTCCTGAAAGGACATCTCACTACCAGCTCCCATAGCCATCCGGAGACGGATCGGCTGAATCAATCCATCAATAAATCTCCGAACCCTCTCTCGCTCTGTGGGGAGTATCACAATAGCATGGCGTGCCAAATCAATAAACCGAGTCTCATACTGTGTAACTGTCATAAAGCCCTGTTGGAGGCGCTCAAACTGCCTGCAAAGTGCCTCCCGCTGAGTGACTGAGAGAAACTTCTCCAAAAATAACTCCACAAACTGATCCCATGTCAATGCTAGAGACCCTGCTGGTCTAGATAGGCAATAATCCCTCCACCAAGTCTTGGCGGATCCTGCAAGCCAGAAGGTGGCAAAATCAACCCCATTGGTCTCCACTATACCCATGGTCCTAAGGATCTCATGACAACTGAATAAGAAATCCTGCGGATCCTCTGATGAAGCACCGCTGAAAGTGGTGGTGAAGAGCTTGGAGAACCGCTCAAGTCTCCACAAGGCATCCGAAGATATAGCTGCTCCATCGCCGGCCTGGGCTACAATACCTGGCTGAGCTGCCACAGCTGGCTGAACCACTGGGACATGAGTCTGGGGAGCTACCTGCTCCGGAGTACGTGTAGCAGGAGTCTGAACCCCTCATCCAACCTGAAAAGTGGCTGGTGCTACTTGCAGCAAACCCGCTCTAGTGACACTCTCCATAAAGCTTCCCAATCTGACTAGATCGTCCAGAAGATCTGGGGTGACCATGACCCCTCATGGGACCTGAGCTGGGCCCACTGGAGCTTTTGGGGCTGGAACATCCTCATCATAGTCAATATGAGGCTCCACCTCTTGGACTGCTGCCTGGGGCTGAGCTCTGCCCCTACCTCAGCCTCTGGCACGGCCTCGGCCTCTGCCCCTCGTAGGAGCTGCTGCTGGGGGCTCGGGCTGTTGCGCGGTAGAAGGGGAAGCACGTGTTCTCGCCATCTGCGAAAGAACAGAGTAGAAAGACAATCAGTATTTGAGAAACAGAATCGCACGACAACAAAGAACAAAAGTGAAACTTTTCCTAACCCCGTAGCCTCTGGGGGATAAATACAGACGTCTCCGTACCGATCCCTCAGACTCTACCAAGTTTTTCCGTGAGTAACGAGACCTATGTAACCTAGAGCTCTGACACCAACTTGTCACGACCCGGATTTTCCACCATCGGGGGTCGTGATGGTGCCTACTATTGGAGCTAGGCAAGCCAAACATCTAAAAAACTTAGGATAACAACACAACAATAATAAAATAACGAGCCTTTAAATAAATGCGGAAGTCTTTTAAAACATGGATAGCTGAAAACCCAAAATGCGGAAGTTTAACATTTCACTACCCAAGACTGGAATCGCTGTCTCACGAACCTCTAAAGAGTGCTATAAACAAGTCTGAATAGAAAATACATAATGTCTATCTCGGTACAATAAAAACAAACAAAAAATATAAAAAGGGACTTCGGCCTGCGAACGCCAGCTAGGCTACCTCGTAAGTCCCTGGACTGAAATCAGCTCCCGCTCAGTGCTACTACTATAATCCAAAAGCTGCTCTGGTACCGTGATCTGTGCAAAAAGCACAGAAGTGTAGCATCAGCACAACCGACCCCATGTGCTGGTAAGTACCTGGCCTAACCCCGGCGAAGTAGCAACGAGGTTAGACAGGACTACCAAATCAATATGTGCAGTTCAGTATATATACATATGCAATAACAGGAAAGAATGCCGAAACTAAGCAGTAAAAAGGGGAGGGAAGCAGACTATGGGGGAGTACAATCCGGATATAAAAATTATCAACTTACGTGGGGAACAGGGCACAACAATAATTAACAAAACAGGGAAAACAACATTTGCACGGCATCAACCTTCGTGCTTTTACTCTCATCCTCACCCAAATCAATCAAATAAAATGCACGGCATCACCCTTCGTGCTTTTCCTCACATAACTCTCATTTCATGGCACGTAATGACTCTTCGTGCTAATATAATCAAGACATGGCATGGAATGTTCCTTCGCGCATAAATAATCAAAACATGGCATGGAATGTTCCTTCATGCATAATGTGACCAAAACATGGCGCGGAATGTCCCTTCGTGCATAAATAATCAAACATGACACGGAATGTTCCTTCGTGCATAAATAATCAAACATGGCACGGAATGTCCCTTCGTGCACAAGTAATCAAAACATGGCACAGAATGTTCCTTCGTGCATAAATCACTCTTCCTCACCCAAACAACAATCACAAACAAGCAGGGCGGGGGAATAGACAGACAACATTAAATATCCCGGCAAGGGAAAACAAAGAAAAATAGCTAAATCCCGGCAAGGGAGCAATAACAATATGGCAGGGGAATAATCACATCTCTTTCTATTATGTTCATTTCTTACTTTATAATCAAGTCAACAAAATCGAGCCAACGCTCCAAGGAGTCCACAAATCACGTTTCCTTCTCATTCTTCTCATATCATATAGAAACCATCAATTTACAAGGAAGAGTCACTATCGAATCCCAAATAAGCACAAATAAGGACTCACGGTCATGCTAGACATCGGTGTATAGATACTCGTCACCATGCCTATACACCGTACTCAACATTTAGCAATTAGCAAATAATACTCTAATCCTATTCCCTCAAGCCAAAGTTAGATCAAACACTTACCTCGGTCAAAAGAATAATAATCAATCCTCAAATACCGCCTTTCCTCTACAATCCGACTCCGAAAAAAATGATATCTAAGCATAATTAATTCAATAATATCAATCAAGACTCAATGGCAACATCCCATAGCCTAGATATGAATTTCCTAGCATTCTTTCAAAAATACCAAAATTAGACACCGGGCCCACATGGTCCAAACACGAGGCTCGGACCAAAACCTAGTCACCCATAACCCCACGAGTTCAAATATATAATTTGTTTTAAGATTCGACCCCAAATTGAGGTTTAATCACTAAAAATCCTTAAAACCCTAACTCTACCAAAACCCTTAATTTCTACTTTGATTTCATGATTTAGGCTTAAAAACTTGATAATTAATGAAGGAAAAGTGAAGGAAATGAGTGGGGAATTACTTACCCAAGTGGTCTTGAAGAATGGGGGCTTTAATGGCTTCCTAAAGCTTGGGGAGAAGAGAGCTCGTGAGATAATTGGATAAATCCCGTAGGTTCTGATTCTGGAATTTTAAAATTATAACTGTCTGTTTTTTGTTCTATGCATTCGCGACCAAGGGGGTCGCGTTCGTGAAGAAGGGGGCTGGGGAAACATCGCGTTCGCGACAGGGGAACGCGGTCGCGTAGAGTAAAGTATTTGGGATATGGGATCTAGGCCTATGCGAACGTGTGAGGAGACACGTGAACGCGTTGAAGGAAGAAACAAAGCTTCATGATTGTGATGGCCTGAACGCGAACGCGAAGGTTTAAGGGAGCAAAGCTATGCGAACGCGAAGAAGGATTTTACTGTTCACTTGTTGCGAACGCGAAGAAGGATTTAACTGTTCACCTATGCGAACTTCATAAATTGTTTTTCTGAAATTGTTACGGAAAATGGAAATGGAAAATTTATTAAAAGACTATGGTATCGGGCTCGTATTTTGGTTCTGACACCCGGTACAAGTCTTAAATATGTGTTAAGCGCTTTCTGCGAAGTTTGGTTGAAATCGGACGTCGTTTGACGTGTTTCGGTTTATAAGTTCCAAATTTGAAAGTTTATGAAGTTTAGAAGAAAATCATGAGTTTTGAGGCTTGATTCTATGTATATGATGTTATTTTGACGATTTGATCGTGCGAGTAAATTCGTAGGATGTTTTGAGGTTGTGTACATGTTTGGTTTGGAGCTCCGAGGGCTCGGGTGAGTTTTGGATAGGTGTCGAGTTGCTTTTTGAACTTTGGAAAAATAGTTGCAGGTCAGGTCTAATATCTTCGCATTTGCGAAGGATTTCTCGCAAATGCAAGACTCGCAAATGCAAACTCCCCATCACAAATGCAAATTCTGGGGATTTGGTTTGGGATCGCAAATGCGAAAAAATTGCTCGCAAATGCAAGTAAGGGATTTCCAGGCACTGGTCGCAAATGCGATCACAAAGCCCGCAAATGCGAGAGTTCCAAGATCGCTAATGCGATCAATACTTCGCAAATTGAAGTCTGCACTTTGGCCCAGCATTCGCAAATGCAAACTGAAATCTCGCAATTCCCAGCCCGGTTTTGTTCGCAAATGCGAACCTATGTTCGCATTTCCCATATCCGCAGCCCAACAAATTTTATACTTAGTCGAAATTTCACCACTTTTCACCATTCTTTCAAAACCCAAA
>MU715388.1:3902-31038 GCA_026770625.1 Nicotiana glauca
AAATTAAAAATGTGCCATTTTAATGGTTTTTTTTTTATGATTTTTAAAAATGTTAAAAATGCATGTGATGCAACTAAATAAAGAAAAATACCTAAAAATCAATTAAAATTATTTTTTGTCTATTTTTAGGAGTTATTTTCATACAAGGCAAAAATCACGTGCTTACAGCGCCTCAACATAAATTTGGGGTTTCAAACCCTCAGGATATTATTTACAATCATTACTCACCTCGAACCGGTGAAATCCTAGCTCGCGATGCCTTTGCCCCTCAAATCAGCCTACACGCGCGTCGAATCTAATCAAAACCACAACGAATATAGCACAATATACCAATGGAACAATATCCAGTCGAAAACAATAAAAAAATATTAAAAATCTCGAAATTAGCAAAAATCCGAGCCCCAGGCCCACTTCTCGAATATCAGAAATTCTCACATCAATGGGTTCTTTATCTTGCCACGAGTCCATACATACCAAGAACTCTCAAATCCGAGCTCAAATTGCCCATCAAATCCCAATTTGAATATCAAAAATCAAGCCCTAGTTTCTTCCATTTTTAGTTAAATTCCATGAATTTCAAGGATAATTCCACGATATAATCGTGTTTTTAACTCATAAAACTTATCTCCAGTCAATCTCCTTCGAATCCCTCTTCAAATGCTCCCTAGTAAAAATGGTGGAAAATGGGTTTGGATTCGTGGATGAAATATTTTTAACATTCTGCCCGGATCACTGTAGCTTACTATATGCGAACGCATCTTAACCTCGGCGATCGTAGAGCACAAAATTTCCAGTCCCTCAAAATAGCCTATGCGATCGCGACAGACCCCCCTGTGATCGCAACTCATCAACACTTAACACTGTGCAATCGCAACCCTCAATATGCGATCAAAATGAACAATCAAACATCCCCTCAAAATCCTTTTATGCGATCACGGAGACACTCTCGCGATCGCAGAGAACAAATGTCTGCAACACTGAACCTGCAATTTCTGCAACATCCTAAGTCCCAAAAACCGTCTGTTAGCCATCCGAAATCACCCCGAGGCCGCCGGGACCCCGACCAAAGGTACTAATACATCTTTAAACATTATTCAAACTTGCTCCAATCATCAAAACACCTCAACTAACCCAAAAATCATCAAATTACATCGAGTTCAAGCCTAAGTTCTTTTAAAACTTCCAAAACACGCATTTGATCAAAAACCCGACCAAAACACCTCCGAATGACCTGCAATTTTGCACACAAATCTCAAATCCCCTAATGAAGCTATAGAAACTCTCGGAATCTCATTCCGACCCTCGGATAAAAATCTCACCTATCAACCGGAATTCGCAAAAATACTAACTTCGCCAATTCAAGCCTAATTCTACAACGGACCTCCAAAATCACTTCCGATCACACTCCTAAGTCAAAAATCATCCCCCAAAGCTAACCGAATTATCGGAATACATATCCAAGCCCTCTAACACATAGTTCAACTGTCGCGACCCAAAATCCACTAAGGGTCGTGGTGGCGCCGGACACCTCTGTCAGGCAAGCCAACTAAATTATCAATTAAATTCTCTTTTAATACCTTTGAAAATCTATGATTTTTCCTTCCATTTTTTATAATTAAAACAATGTCTACTACAATTTAAATTAAGTAATAACTACTAGTACACATCTTTCAAAAAAAACCATCCCAGAACCCGGTGTCACAAGTGCATGAGCATCTATTGATAAGGAAAATAAAATACAACATCTGTCCGAAATACAGTGGATAGGGAATAGATATAAAAATGCTGAATGGAACTACATTAGCTGCGGGTCGCCTCAAACAATTCAGCTCACCTAGTCCCAGAATCATCCGCGCTGCTATGCCCAGTAGGCCGCTGGAGGTATATATATACATGTGCAACAAAAATACACAGAAGTGTAGTATGAGTACGTAATCAACATGTACTCAATGAGTATCCCGCCTAATCTCGAAGAAGCAGAGACAGGATGGCCAACTTCAACACTCACTAGAGGTCAACTAACACTATTCTAGAAATGTGAGTGCAATCATGGATTTATATAGTAGTTTTAATTCGCGAAGCAAAAAAACAGGTAAACGCCTTCAACAAATAATCAGAGGCTTCCAAGGTTTATTCTTTATTATTTCATCAGTTTATATCAAGCCACAAAGGGTAAATTTCACGTTTAAAAATCCTCAAGCGACAAATAACATGCGCAAATCACACCTAGGCTACGACTCGATCCAACAGGAATGTAAACTGTGCACTTGCCGAGGGTCGATGGCATGCCTATAGATGCATCTATTTAATCTGCCGAGGCATTCGGCCCGTTCCAAAATAAACACACACAGATAGTCAGTCAAGAAGTCAATATGGAGCAATTATCCAAGAAAGGCCAATTCTCTTTAATAATTTGAGAAAACGAAGCTTAAGTCTTTTTTAGAAATCCATTTATTAATTTAATGTGATTTAAGCAATTCAAGCTATCAATGTGTTCACCATTAATCCAAATATAACATGTTTTTGGGTCCTAACTACCCGGACAATAGTATAATAGTAGCTACGCATGGACTCTCGTCACCTCGTGTGTACGTAGCCCCCGCATATAGGAGCACATAATCAATTATTACACCTATGGGGACATTTCCCTCTTACAAGGTTAGAAAGGAGACTCACCTCGCACCGAAGATCCATAAACGGCCTCCAAGCCTTCCCGATGACTCGAATCGTTGCCAAATGTCTAGAAACTAGCCAAATAACGGCAAAAAAATAAGAATATACTCGAATACTTGTTAACAATTGAAATTATACAAATCCCTAGCTCCGCTTAGTGAAATGACCAAAATTCCCTTGGGCCCACGTGTCCGGATTTCGAAATTTTTCGAATATAAAGATTACCCATGACCTTACGAACTCAAATATATGATTTTCACTAATTTCCATACCCAAAATCGTGGCTAAATTTCAAGAATAAAATTTTCTAGGTTTTCCACCAAAACCCCACTTTTTCTACAATTTTCCAAGTCTAAATCCATAGATAAACCTTGTATTTAACCAAAGCTAGCATAAATTACTTATCTCATGACAAGTGATGAAAATGCGCCTGAAAGCTACTCCCCATCGACTCTAATGGAAGAAAATGGGGTTGAAATGAACGCAACCTTGACTTTTAAAGACCTCACTGCTCTAGATCCTTTCCGCATCTGCGGCTCCCAGACCGCTTCTGCGGTCCTGCAGGTGCGGCCCCAATACTGCAGCTGTGGTCCTCACCAGGCCTCCCCCTTTCTGCTTTTGCGCTTTATCCTCTGCAGGTGCGGTCCTGCGTCTGTAGCAAAATGACCGCACCTGCGGTCCCAGCTCCCATCACCTCCATCCACTTTTGCGGTCCATCCCATGCTTCTCGGGGCCGCTTCTACGCTCCCATTTCCGCAGAAGGGGAAATACCAGCAACCAGCAAACCTCAGCCTTCCCAAAAATCCATTTTCGATCCATCAACCACCCGGAATCCACCCGAGGCCCCCGGGACCTTAACCAAACCTACCAACCAATCCCGAAACATATTACGGACTTGCTCGAGGCCTCAAATCATATCAAACAACGCTAAAACCGTTAATTACACCCCAATTCAAGCTTTATGAACTTTAGAATTTCAAATTTTTATTTCTGATGTTTAAACCTGTCAAATCACATCCAATTGACCTCAAATTTTGCACACAAGTCATATTTAACATTACGGACCTACTCCAACTTTCGGAATTGGATTCTAACCCCGATATCAGAAAGTCCACTTCCGTTCAAACTTCTCAAAAACCTTCAAATTTCTATCTTTAGCCAAATGGCTTCAAAATGAACTACGGACCTCCGAATTCACTTTCAATCGCACTCCCAACTTCAGAATCACCATACGGAGCTACTCACAGTCTCGAAATTCCAAACGGACAGCGATAACACTGAAATGCGCTTCAAACCAAACTTATGAAATTTCTTCCAAAATGCCAACTTCCACAGTAGGGGCCAAAATGCTCTCGGGTTATCCAAAACCAGAATCGGTCATATGCCCAAGTCCGAAATCATCATACAAACCTGCTGGAATTTTTAGATCCTGATTCTGAGGTCGTTCACTCAAAAATCCAATCCTAATTCATTCTTTCAACTTTAAGCTTCTAAAATGAGAATTCTCTTCCCAAATCAACTCCGAACTTCCCGAAATTCAATTTTGACCACGCATACAAGCCATAACACCTGAAATGAAGCTACTCATGGCCTCAGACTGCTGAACGACGCGCTAGGGCTCAAAACGACTGGTAGGGTCGTTATATTATCTCCCACTTAAACATACTTTTGTCCTCGAACGTGCTGAAAACTATATTGAAGTAGTTTGAAATCATTGTTTAGCACCTCATACACCTTCCTGTGCTACCACAACTTAGCTGAGCATATTAGCTAGATAAATTCTGAAGATATTCACTTTTGTTTGAGCAAATAAGCTTTAGAGTCCGATTCCAACATCCGGAATTCTATGCCAGGTCTGTTTCCAACATACGATCGCCATATCAATCACTACACGTAGTACTCAAACATGATTGCATAACTTTGCTGGATTCTTACTTTGCAACACTTAATCCACAGGACCACGATAATATTTTCTGATCAACTTAGCCAAAATTCAACGAATCAGATGCTCCCATTGCACCTCATGTCACATACAAGTCTTACTCTAACTCTTACAATATTGCCACGATGGATGAGATGTGCCGAAATTCATAATCAACTACCGAGTCAACCAATCATTTAGCCTATACTTCTGACAAGAAGTATTACCACATTCTAAACCAAATAATGAACTTTGCTCCTTAATATACTTCATATAATCAGATTGCACTGATCCTAAATCCCATAATCTCATCTCACCCAGTACGAGCTGCTCAGGCAATAAGCCACTCCAAATGCGATCAAAAGTCTCATATGACGCCACCATGTGCCAATAGGCCACCAATCCGAACACAACACAAACAAGAAATTGAACTTTGGAGGGATTACCTAACCCCCGCACTAATACAGACCTCCCTTAGAAGATAGGAAGCGAAACACACAAAAATAGCATATGGAGAACTAGACTCGACATCACACTGTTGCGGCGCACAACCCGATCCAAATAACATACCTATGGAGGTGTGCCACCTGATCCACACATAGATCTCACATAAGGAGATTGCACTTTGAGCTAAATCTGCTCATTACAAATAAAAAATATCGAATTTCGATCGCAAGCACGCTAAGTGCATAATATCATCCCTGAGAGAACACATAGAGCTATAGGTTACAAAACTCAAGCACAACTGAGGTACGATACAAGATCTGAATCTCAAGAGCCATTCAGCTCACATATCATCATCGCCACGCGGAACCTCAACACATAAGAATTTACCAAGCTGTCTCACAACTCATACGGCGCAATACATCACTACCTGGAATAGTTGATGATAAAATAATACCCCAACTGTTCCTCCATAGGGAACGCTCGCTGAAACGAATACCACTGGCCTGATACAAAGCCCTGTTCACATATAAATCAATCCATTGATCTCAAGCCAATTTCTGGTTGCACCAACTTGGCTAATAACCTTTCAAAGGTCCATAGTAACTCCCTTTTTCCTCATAACACCTAAGATCAACCATTATAACTGGAGCAGCCTCCCTAGTTCATAACCTAATAAACAAAGTGCCCTTCAGGCATAAATTCTCAAATTAATGATATTACCAGCATCCTCATACTTGGGTTCAATTTAGTCAATCAAGTGACTACATGTTACACTTATACAATCTTCATGTGGGACACGCTCCCATAATCTTTCGAAATAAATAACGGGTCCGCACATCTAAACCAACGGCCTCACTAATGTTGAGAAGTGATCAAGAATCCTTAACCAGAATGCAAAGCCTCTTTCACAACACATCGACATCCGGTGACGTTGAATACAATACCAATTTACTTTAAACATTCCACTCCCCTCTTGCTCATCCCAGCTCATGACATCCTTACCAACACCAAACTGCAACCTCGATCCTCACTTTGAATTTCCATTCTACTCACTGCACCCAACATGCCAACATACGATATGACATTATTTTCACCGTAACTCCAAAATCATTAATATTTTAACACTTCATCATATAAGAAATTTGCACTTAACTTACCTCAGGAGAATCATAGCAACACACAGGTAAATTCCCATAACCGTAGAATATGCAAATCTGCAAGTAGTGGTCTAAGCCACCATAGCCCTTCCAAAATCCACTTCCACTTAACAAGCCATAACAGAAGAATGCTTCTGAATAACCTCAATTACAGCAGCCGATAAGACTCACACGTACCTCCAGAAATCATACACACAACTTGATCACGCTGAATGAACTGATCGCTGGCCCCAATATGCCAATCCAACTATGGCTAGTCATTCTACCTTCTTCCAATTTATCCTTGCTTGCCATAGAAATAATACTAACCCCATTCAATACATAACATACTCAATCTACACTCACCCTGAGTAACCTTGAATCACGAGACCAGGTTGTCTCAATTCCCACGAACTATTTCACAGCACTCAAATGCTACACCACAAGTCAAAATATCATAGAACATTCTAGGCACCTTCTCACAAGCTGCTACAAAGCTTGATTCTTAACTGTACTCATAGGCTCGAAATCATTGGGCACCACACTTTAAGTTTTGAATTCACTAGGAACATTATTGAGAGCCACCCGCTTTAACTTGGTCCCGAATATAATCTACTCCATAAATCTTATAACACGCGAATACTCTCTCGGCGAAGCTGCTGGCGAAATCACTTTCTCTGAAACCTGTATCTATACACAGCATAAATTTTGAACCTTTTCTCAAGTCCGAACATGAGCCAATAAGGCCAACCATAGCATGCCTCCAACAATTCATTCGCCGTAATTACCACTTATGGTCTTTTCCCGTAACTGAAACAATCCATCGATATGCAGATAAACGAAAACCTCGCAAGTAGTTAACCATGCAACCCAATCTTAGGCAGTGGGACTCTCCCGCTTAGCTTGAAGCCACTATTACACAACTCTAAAACTCACCAGAATTCTTTATATCTTGTTGACATAACCTTACGCAATCATCCGCCGCAAGTTCTCAAAAATCTTTTTGGAAATCCCCATTTTTTGTATTTTGAATCGTCATCCACATCCGCACGGCCGATATCTTTGTTGGATAACCAATATAATTCCTTGCAGAAGCTTTTCCAACCACGCGACCGCTAATTCGCTCATGGGAAATTGTGACGGCCTGGCCCGTCGTCACGTGAGTTACCGCCCCGTTTCCCTCATATTATGTTTCACTATGATTCAATATCAATATTTGAGTTGGTTGGATAGAATTAGATTGGTTTTAGTTGGAAATGAGACACTTAGTCTCTTAAAGCAGTTGACTATTTAGTTAGAGGGATCAGATGTGAATTCTGGTGGTTCGGTTAGTTTTGGGGGATGATTTTTGACTTAGGAGTGTAATCAGAATCAAATTTGGAGGTTCGGTGTAGAATTTGGCTTGAATTGGCAAAGTTTGAATTTTGGCGAATTCCGGTTGATAGGTGAGATTTTGATCCGAGGGTTGGAATGGAATTCCGAGAGTTGCAGTAGCTTCATTAGGTGATTTTGGATATGTCTGCAAATTTTCAGGTCATTCGGACATCATTTGGTCTGATTTTTGATTGAATGCGCATTTGCAGAAGTTTTGATGAAAACTAGGCTTGAATCCGATATATTTATTGGTTTTAGCATTGTTTGATGTATTTTTAGGATTGGAACAAGTTTGAATAAGGTTTTAGGATGTGTTGGTGCTTTTGGTTGAGGTCCCGAGGGCCTCGGTGTGATTTCAGGTGGTTAAACGGGAATTTTGGAAGTATGTTGCAGGTCTGAACTTCTGCCTTCTGGTGTTTCCGCATCTACGGAAAAGGAGCCGCAGAAGCAGTTCCGCAGATGCGGCGGGATGGTCACATAAGCGGGCAGGCGTGGCCCAGGGCAATTCTGCATAAGCGGACGTGTAGGCGCTTCAGCGAGTCCGCATAAGCGGTTAATATACCACATAAGCGGTTGGCGGTAAACCGCATAAGCGGATATATGGATCGCATAAGCGGTCCCAGGTGTTTTAAGTAAGACCGCATAAGTAGTAAATTTGTTGCATAAGTTGTACCGCAGGTGCGGTTAAAGGACCGCAGAAGCAGAAACCTGGACTGTGTATAATGAACAGTGTTCGCGAATTTCAGAAGTTAAGAAAATATTTTAGACTTCGGGAAGAGGCGATTTTGGCAGATTTGGAGAGGATTCGAAGGGGATTCCATCAGGTATGAATTTATAGACTCGAATAATGTAGTTATGGTGTAAAAACAAGGATTTAAACACTGAAATTCAAGGAATTAAAGGGTAAAAATGGAGGTTAGGGCTTGAAACCTGAGAAGATTTGAATTGATGATTTGAGGGGACAAATGGACTCCGATTCTTGTGTATTTTATATGTACGAACTCGTGGCGAGATGAGGATTCCGGTGATGTGAATTTTCGGGAAGTGGTCCCGGGGCTCGGGTTTTGCCAAATTCGTGATTTTTAGTATTTTTCGAGTAATTTCGATTGGGTTATGTTTCTTTAGCATGTAGTAATGTATTCGTTGTGGTTTTTACAAGATTCAACGCGTGAGGAGGTCGATTCAAGAGGAAAGGGCATTGTGGACTAGTCTACGACCGGCTCGAGGTGAGTAATAGATGTAGATAATGACCTGAGGGTTTGAAACCCCGGTATCTCACATTGTGATGCTGTATTAAGGCGAGACACGTACTCTATGGTGAGTGCGGGGGTCGTTTATGAACGGGACTATGACTTAGTCCGTTCGAGTGATGTCTATACTGTGTTATTGACTAGAAATTGGCTGGTAAACATCCTACTTGGATTATTATGAACATACTTGGGATGCGTGCCAACTGTTTGGATTCCTTAGGGATTATTATCAATGTTGCCATGAAATTGAGCATATTTCTATGATATCAGTCCTGGGTTAAGTGCTGTCTAGAAATGGTTAGCAATCTTCTAAGGTTTTAATCACTTAAACTATAATACCTGTTAAATGGAACCAAAAATGGTAAACTTGATTGTACCCGTGTGGCTTGCATGCATATATAACTGGACTGATTGTGGACCGGGTTGCACGCCGTAGCGAATGATACTATGTCATTGCGCTTCGGCTGTAGGAGCCCCTCCGGAGTCTGAACCCCCACAGCGGGCACGGGTACCCAATGGATCGAGTTGTACGCCGTACGCCGCAGCGGTCATGTGAATTGCATTGCATTCATGCATTGATATCCATTTGTCTATCTATCGTTGATTATTGTTGTTTCATCGTTTAATGTGCTAAGTGGTTAGTTTCAGCTTTGCATTGTGGTATTTTGGGATTTCTTACTTTCAGTCATTATACATGTCTATTACCACTGAGTTGGAAGTACTCACTTTACTCCCTGCACCATGTGTGCACATTCAGGTGTTCCAGAGACTTAGCTGAGCAGTCGCTGTCTTCCAGAGTTTTATCAGAGTTGTCGAGGTAGCTTCCCGACGTTCGCAGGACCCGACTTCTCCCTGTTATTCAGTTTTATTTCCGCATTCTAGACTTATGTATTTTCGAATATTTGTTACCCCGTTGTTTATAGGCTTTAGACTCGTGACCCCAGATTCTGTTGGGAGTGTTTCGTCGGATATTTTGGTCTGTTCTGTATTGTTTTTATTATAAACATCGGCTTATTATTTTTAAACTATTAAATTCCCTTAAATTGTCGGTAATGAGTTATCAGGTTGGGTTTGTGAGTGATAATTGGTCAGGCTTGCCTAGCTATATGGTTAGGTGCCATCACGATCGGGTTTGGGTCATGACAAGTTGGTATCAGAGCTTATGTTACTAGGCCTCACGAGTCATGAGACAGTTAGTAGAGTCTTGCGGATCGATACATAGACGTCCGTATCTATCTTCGGGAGGCTATAGAACCTTTAGGAAATACTTCACTTTCTTGAAATTCTTGTCGTGCGACTTTGTTGGTCCGCGAACTAAATTTCTACATTCTATTCTCTCGTAAATGGCAAGAACCCGTGCTACCAGATGTGGCGAACGACCACCTTTGGCACCCGCTAGGTGCCGTGGTCGCGTTCGTGGTCGAGATGGACCAGTGAGGGCAGCACCTGCAGACCCACCAGCTACCTAGGTTCAGGACCAACCTCCAGCTCTAGATGCTCCAGCAGCACCTGTTCAGGCACCGGCAGTGCCCATTGTGATTCCTGGTCTTCTGGAGGTTTTGGCTCAGCTCTTATCCGCTTGCACTGGCCTGGCTCAGGCCGTATCAGCCACTACTGCAGCAGCTACTTCTCAGACCGGGGGTGGTCAGTAGACCCCCACTGCTCTCACACCCGAGCAGGGTGTCCAGGGATTGCAGACACCGGGATTTGCCCCAGTTGAACCAGTTGTCCTAGTTGCGCCAGTCGCACCAGCTCCAGATTTTGTGGTTTCGGCTATGCCAGATGACGAGCAAAATCGACTAGAGAGGTTCGGCAGGCTCCAGCCTCCGACGTTCAGTGGCACAGAGGGCGAGGATGCCCAGGGATTTCTGGACAAGTGTCAGCGTATGCTTCGCACTGCAGGGATATTGGAGTCGAGTGGAGTAGTTTTTACTACTTTCCAGTTCTCAAGGCCTGCATTTACTTGGTGGGAGGAGTTTGAGAGGCGTAGGCCTGTTGGGGCAGCGCCCCTTACTTGGCAGCAGTTCTCCGCTCTCTTTCTAGAGAAGTATATACCACAGTCTCGCAGGGAGGAGCTGCATCGTTAGTTTGAGTGGTTGGTTCAGGGGACATGACTGTGACCCGGTATGAGTTGAGGTTTACGTAGCTAGCTCGGCATGCTACTTGGATGATCCCGACTGATTGGGAGAGGATTAGGAGGTTCGTGGATGGCCTCAACTATCCCATTCGNCAGGTAGCTTCAATGGTGCTCCATCTAGGGGCCAGTTCTAGCGCAGCAGAGGTCATTTCTTCATACCTCCTCAGTCAGGTCGCACAGAGTCCAGTGGGGCTTCTTCAGGCCGTGGTCACCAGGTTTATCAGCAGGGCAGTCTTCACTTAGCGCTCTTCTAGCTCAGAGTACTACTCCTGCTTCTTCAGCCTAGGGTTCATCTGCAGCGAGGGGTTCCCTTCAGTCCCCTTCTCCAGCTCCAGGTCATTTCTACGAGTTCGGTGAGTTGGGTCATATGAGGAGACAGTGTCCTCGGCTCCGTGGTAGACAGTCCCAGCAGAGGGATCGACCCTTATCTTCTGCTCCTATTTCTTTAGCACCCACCCAGTCAGCTAGGAGTGGGGGCCAGGTAGCCAGAGGTCGCCCCAGGGGTAAAGACCGAACTGGCAGTGGTCAGGCTCGATTCTATGCTCTTCCAGATAGGAGGGACGCCATTGCATCAGATGCCGTTATCACAGGTATTATTTCAGTCTGCCACAGGGATGCTTCTGTCTTATTTGATCCCGGATCTACCTATTCCTATGTATCTTCATATTTTGCTCATCATTTGGGTACGACCCGTGGTTGTCTTGCCTTTCCTGTGCATGTATCTACCCCGGTGGGTGATACTATTATTGTAGATCACGTATATCGATCTTGTCTTGTTACTGTTGGGGGTTTGGAGACCCGAGTTGATTTATTGTTGTTGGGTATGGTAAACTTTGATGTGATTCTGGGTATGGATTGGCTATCTCTGCACCATGCTATTCTGGATTGTCATGCCAAGACAGTTACGTTGGCCATTCCGGGTATTCCAAGGATTGAGTGGTGAGGTTCGACCGATTATGTTCCCAGCAGGGTGATTTCCTTCTTAAAGGCACATCGGATGGTTGGGAAAGTATGTTTATCATATTTAGCATTTGTGAGAGATGTTGGAGCTGAGACTCCTAGCCTTGATTCGGTTCCCCTTATGAGGGATTTTCCTGATGTGTTTCAGCAGACCTGTCGGGCATGCCGCCGGACAGGGACATTGATTTCGGTATTGATTTGGTGCCGGGCACTCAGCCCATCTCTATTCCTCCCTATCGTATGGCACCAGCAAAGCTAAAGGATTTGAAGGAGCAGCTTCAGGAACTCCTAGAAAAGGGGTTCATTCGCCCGAGTGTGTCACCGTGGGGTGCACCGGTCTTATTTTTAAAGAAGAAGGATGGCACAATGAGAATGTGCATTGATTACAGGCAGTTGAACAAGGTGACAGTGAAGAACAAGTACCCACTACCCCGTATTGAGGATTTGTTTGATCAACTTCAGGGAGCAAAGGTATTCTCTAAGATTGACCTCCGATCAGGCTATCACCAACTAAAGATTAGGGATTTAGACATTATGAAGACGGCTTTCAGGACGAGATATGGGCACTATGAGTTTCTGGTTATGTCATTTGGGCTGACTGATGCCCCAGCCGCGTTCATGCACTTGATGAACAGTGTATTTCGGTCGTATCTGGATTCGTTTGTGATCGTGTTTATTGACGATATTCCGGTGTACTCATGTAGCCAGGAGGAGCACGTGCAGCACTTGAGGGTGGTATTGCAGAGATTGAGAGAGGAGAAGTTTTATGCAAAGTTCTCCAAATGTGAGTTCTGGCTTAGTTCCGTGGCTTTTCTAGGACACGTGGTGTCCAGTGATGTTATTCAGGTTGACCCAAAGAAGATTGAGGTGGTGCAGAGTTGGCCCAGGCCGTCCTCGGCTACTGAGATTCGGAGTTTCGTTTGTTTGGTGGGTTATTACCGCAGGTTCTTTCAGGGTTTTTCATCTATTGCTTCGCCTTTGACGAAGTTGACATAGAAGAATGCTCCATTTGTGTGGTCGGATGAGTGCGAGGAGAGCTTCCAGAAGCTCAAGTCAGCTTTGACCACAGCTCCTATACTAGTATTGCCATCAGCTTCAGGTTCTTACGCGGTGTATTGTGATGCTTCGAGAGTTGGGATCGGTAGTGTATTGATGCAGGAGGGTAGAGTTATTGCTTATGCTTCTCGTCAGTTAAAGCCCCATGAGAAGAACTACCATGTTCATGACTTAGAGTTGGCTGCTATAGTTCATGCCTTGAAGATTTGGAGGCACTATCTATACGGCATATCTTGTGAGGTGTTCACTGACCATCGCAGTCTTCAGCACTTGCTTAAGCAGAAAGATCTTAATTTTAGGCAAAGGAGATGGCTTGAGTTACTCAAGGACAATGATATCACCATTTTGTATCATCCGGGGAAGGCCAATGTAGTGGCTGATGCTTTGAGCCGAAAGGCAATCAGTATGCGTAGTTTGGCATACATTCCAGTTGGGGAGAGGCCTTTTGCAGTTGATGTTCAGGACTTGGCCAATCAGACATTGAGGTTAGATATTTCTGAGCCCAGTCGGGTGTTGGCTTGTGTGGTTTCCCGATCTTCTTTGTATGACTGCATTAGGGAGCGCCAGTATGATGACCCACATTTGCTTGTCCTGAAGGACAGGGTCCAGCATGATGATGCTAGAAATGTGACTATTGGGGATGATGGTGTGTTGCGGATGCAGGGCCGGATTCGCGTGCCCAATGTGGATGGGCTCCGAGAGTTAATATTAGAGGAGGCCCACAGCTCGCGGTATTCTATTCATCCGGGTGCTGCGAAGATGTACCAGGATTTGAGACAGCATTACTGGTGGAGGAGGATGAAAAAGGATATTGTGAGTTATGTGGCTCGGTGTCTCAACTGTCATCAGGTCAAATATGAACATCAGAGACCCGGTGGTATACTGCAGCGGATATATATTCCGGAGTGGAAATGGGAGAAGATTTTTATGGACTTTGTGAGTGGTCTCCCTCGTACCTCGAAGAATTTTGATTTGATTTGGGTGATTATGGATAGGCTGACCAAGTCCTCACATTTTATTCTGGTGTGTACCACCTATTCTTCGGAGCGGTTAGCGGAGATTTTTATCCGGGAGATTGCACGGTTGCATGGGGTCCCAGTTTCTATTGTCTCAGATAGGAGTACTCAGTTTACTTCCCAGTTCTGGAGGACTTTTTCATCAGGAGTTGGGCACACAGGTACAGTTGAGCACGACATTTCATCCTCAGACGGACGGACAGTTCGAGCGTACTATTCAGATATTGGAGGACATGTTGCGTTCCTGTGTTATTGAATTTGGAGGTTCTTGGGCAGAGTTCTTGCCACTTGCGGAGTTTTCTTATAACAACAACTATCAATCCAACATTCAGATGGCGCCGTATGAGGCCTTATATGGGAGACGGTGTAGATCTCCAGTTGGTTGGTTTGAACCCGGCGAGGCTAGACATTTGGGGATAGAGTTAGTTCAGGATGCCTTAGAGAAGGTGAAAGTGATCCAGGAGAGACTTAGTACGGCCCAGTCGCTTCAGAAGAGTTATATGGACCGGAAGGTTCGAGATGTATCTTATGCGGTGGGCGAGAAGGTCCTGTTGAAGGTTTTTCCTATGAAAGGCGTTATAAGGTTTGGAAAGAAAAGGAAGCTGAGTCCACGGTTCATTGGACCTTTTGAGATACTTAGGAGGATTGGGGAGGTTGCCTATATGCTTGCTTTGCCACCCAGCTTGTCGGGAGTTCACCCGGTGTTCCATGTTTCTATGCTCCGGAAGTATTTTGGGGACCCGTCTCATGTGTTAGACTTCAGCACGATCCAGTTGGATGAGGACCTGACCTACGATGTGGAGCCAATGGATATCTTGGGTCGTCAGGTTCGAAAGTTGAGATCAAAGGACATAGCTTTGGTGAAGGTGCAGTGGAGAGGTCGGCCCGTGGAGGAGGCCACTTGGGAGACCGAGCANGTGAAGACCCAGCTTGTTGTCACGTGAGTTACCGCCCTGTTTCCCTCATATTATGTTTCACTATGATTCAATATCAGTATTTGAGTTGGTTGGATAGAATTGGATTCGTTTTAGTTGGAAATAAGACACTTCTCTTAAATGGGAGCTTGTTTTGGAAAGTCAACTGGAAATTAAGTATTTAGTTAGAGGGCTCGGATATGAATTCCGGTGGTTCGGTTAGCTTCAGGGGATGATTTCTGACTTAGGAGTGCAATCAGAATCGAATTTGGAGGTTCGGTGTAGAATTAGGCTTGAATTGGCGAAGTTTGAATTTTGGTGAATTCCGGTTGATAGATGAGAATTTGATCCAAGGGTCAGAATGGAATTCCGAGAGTTGCACTAGCTTCGTTAGGTGATTTTGGATATGTCTGCAAATTTTCAGGTCATTCGAACATCGTTTGGTCGGGTTTTTGATTGAATGCGCATTTGCGGAAGTTTTGATGAAAACTAGGCTTGAATCCAATGTATTTATTGGTTTTAGCGTTATTTGACGTGTTTTGAGGATTGGAACAAGTTTGAATAAGGTTATAGGATGTGTTGGTGCTTTTGGTTGAGGTCCCGGGGGCCTCGGTGTGATTTCGGGCGGTTAAACGGGAATTTTGGAAGTATGGTGCAGGTCTGAACTTCTGCCTTCTGGTATTTCCACATCTGCGGAAAAGGAGCCGCAGAAGCGGTTCCACAGATTCGGCGGGATGGTTGCATAAGCGGGCAGGCGTGGCCCAGGGCAATTCCGCATAAGCGGACGTGTAGGCGCTTCAGCGAGTCTGCATAAGCAGTTAATATACCGCAGAAGCGGTTGGAGGTAAACCGCATAAGCGGATGTATGGATCGCATAAGCGGTCCCAGGTGTTTTAAGTGAGACCACATAAGCGGTCAATTTATCGCATAAGCGGTACCGCAGGTGCGGTTAAAGGACCGCAGAAGCGGAAACCTGGACTGTGTTTAATGAATAGTGTTCTCGAATTTCAGAAGTTAAGAAAATATTTTAGACTTCGGGAAGAGGCGATTTTGGGCGATTTGGAGAGGATTTGAAGGGGATTTCATCAGGTATGAATTTATAGACTCGAATAATGTTGTTATGGTGTAAAAACAAGGATTTAAACACTGAAATTCAAGGAATTAAAGGGTAAAAATGGAGGTTAGAGCTTGAAACCTAAGAAGGTTTGAATTGATGATTTAAGGGGTCAAATGGACTCCGATTCTTGTGTATTTTATATGTACGAACTCCTGGCGAGACGAGGATTCTGGTGATGTGAATTTTGGAATTTTTCGGGAAGTGGGACCGGGGCTCGGGTTTTGCCAAATTCGTGATTTTTAGTATTTTTCGAGTAATTTCGATTGGGTTATGTTTCTTTAGCATATAGTAATGTATTCGTTGTGGTTTTTACAAGATTCAACGCGTGAGGAGGTCAATTCAAGAGGAAAGGGCATTGCGGACTAGTCTACGACCGACTCGAGGTGAGTAATAGATGTAGATGATGACCTGAGGGTTTGAAACCCCGGTATCTCACATTGTGACGCTATATTAAGGCGAGACACGTACTCTACGGTGAGTGCGGGGGTCGTTTGTGAACGGGACTATGACTTAGTCCGTCCGAGTGATGTCTATACTGTGTTATTGACTAGAAATTGGCTGGTAAACATCCTACTTGGATTGTTATGAACATATTTGGGCTGCGTGCCAACTATTTGGATTCCTTAGGGATTATTATCACTGTTTCCATGAAATTGAGCATGTTTCCATGATATCAGTCCTGAGTTAAGTACTGTCTAAAAAGGGTTAGCAAACTTTTAAGGTTTTAATCACTTAAAATATAATACCTATTAAATGGAACCAAAAATTGTAAACTTGATTGTGCCCGTGTGGCTTGCATGCATATATAACTAGACTGATTGTGGACCAGACTACACGCCGCAGTTAATTCTACTATGTCATTGCGCTTGGGCTGTAGGAGCTCCTCCGGAGTCTGAATCCACACAGTGAGCGCGGGTACCCAATGGATCGGGCTGTACGCTGCAGCAGTCATATGCATTACATTGCATTCATGCATTGATATTCATTTGTCTATCTGTCGTTGATTATTGTTGTTTCATCGTTTAATGTGCTAAGTGGTTAGTTTCAGCTTTGCATTGTGGTATTTCGGGATTTCTTACTTTCAGTCATTATACATGTCTATTACCACTGAGTTGGAAGTACTCACTTTACTCCCTGCAACCATGTGTGCAGATTCAGGTGTTCAGGAGACTTAGCTGAGCAGTCGCTGTCTTCTAGAGTTTTATCAGAGTTGTCGAGGTAGCTGCCTGACGTTCGCAGGACCCGACATCTCCCTTTTATTCAATTTTATTTTCGCATTCTCGACTTATGTATTTTCGAATATTTGTTACCCTGTTGTTTAGAGGCTCTAGAATCGTGACCCCAGATTCTGTTGGGAGTGTTTCGTCGGATATTTTGGTCTGTTTCGTATTGTTTTTATTATAAATATCAGCTTATTATTTTTAAACTGTTAAATTCCCTTAAATTGTCGGTAATGAGTTATCAGGTTGGGTTCGTGATTGATAATTGGTTAGGCTTGCCTAGCTATATGGTTGGGCGCCATCACGACCGGGTTTGGGTCGTGACAGAAATAACCCGACTGCAGAAATCACTTCGCGACACCTTCCAAATGCTGCTGCACGGGATACAATCACTATGATATCAACAACCAAATCCGGAGTCCAAGATCACTCTTTAGCTGCACCAGTCCATTCACTCCTCGTGGATATCAATTAGATGTGCGGCAACACCTTTCCAAATTTAGAGTTATGCTGCGTCCTTCTTCATTCCAAGTAGCTCCTTCCCGTTATCCCAAATCTCCTACCGCATAATGGACCATACTTTAATTTAAATCCGCAGACTTCGATGGCCAATTGCTAAAATCCGAGATCATTCCAAACACTCCTTTGGCGTGTAGTCATCCTACTACCAAGCCTATATGCAACGTCCGCCACTCTCCCACTTTGGGCAAACTTGCTTCTTTAATCACCCACTTGACCGTTGCTTCATATACCTAGCCTTCTAGGAAATTTTGACACTACCTGGCACTTCCCACACGTCTTTCCTCAAACTTTGCTGCTCATTTGCTGCCTTAAATAACTCTATCTTCGCGGCACTTGAACCCACAATGGCTACTAACTTTCAAACCTTTCCAAAGGTCATGTTTATCGAACCGTCAACATTAGAAATCCTGATTCGATCCTAAACCACCGCACCATGCGATATCTGATAGTTGTATCTCCAATACTATTTCATAATATCTTGCCTTAAAGGCGAATTGTAGCATATTATTACATCGATGAACTTAGTACGCTCAATCAGGACCACGACGCCCTCTCATAAAAGAAAGCTCCACCACGCTTGCAAATACCAAGTCTCATTACCTCCACCAGCCCTCATCTGACAACTCTTAGTCCGAATGCCTTTCCCCTGCCAGGAATAAATACCGAATCCCTTGATTACACACTGAGTAAACCTCCCTTAAATTCATTCACTTCCTCGACGCACGGGAAAACGTCCTACCATCACACCAATACTGCGGAATAATCTCTCATAAGCATCGCAGCAACCTGTGCCTAGCCTCAAGGCTCGTAGAAGTTCTGTCACTAAGCTGAACACTAGAATATCATTCCATAAGGCGACTATATTAGTCTGATCAACTATACCGGGAGAATCATCCCGTACCACATTTGTAGTTCCATTACATTCCTTCAACTTTCAATTTATAACAAGTGCTCGCGTAAGATTGAATAGGAAGAAATCAAAGGCATAAGCCTCAAAGGAATTGAACCGCATGATAAGGAAATCAAGAAGGGAAGTACTCTTAACAGCGCTGTAGCCTCCTGAGGATAAGTACAGACATCTCCGTACCAATCCGCGAGATACTACTAGACTTGCTCATGACTCGTGAGACCGACGGGAACCTAGTGCTCTGATACCATGTTGTCAAGACCCAAAATCCACTAAGGGTTGTGGTGGCGCCGGACACCTCTGTCACGCAAGCCCACTAAATTATCAATTAAATTCTATTTTAATATCTTTGAAAATCTATAGTTTTTTCTTTCCTTTTTCATAATTAAAACAATCTCTACTTCAATTCAAATTAATTAATAACTACTAATACACATCTTTCAAGAAAAACCATTCCAGAACCCGGTGTCACAAGTGCATGAGCATCTATTGATAAGGAAAATAAAATACAACATCTCTCCAAAATATAGTGGACAGGGAAGAAATATAAAAATGCTGAATGGAACTAAACTAGCTGGGGGTCGCCTCGAACAATGCAGCTCACCTAGTCCCAGAATCATCCGTGCTGTTACGCCAGTAGGCCGCTGGAGGTATATATATACCCGTGCAATAAAAATACACAGAAGTGTAGTATGAGTACGTAATCAACATATACTCAAGGAGTATCCCACCTAATCTCGAAGAAGTAGAGACGAGATGGCCAACTTCGACACTCACTAGAGGTCAACTAATAGTATTCTAGAAATGTGAGTGCAATCATGGATTTATATAGTTGTTTTAATTCGCGAAGCTAGAAAACAGGTAAACACATTTAACAAATAATCAGGGGCTTTCAAGGTTTATTCTTTTTTATTTCATCAGTTTATATCAAGCCACAAAGGGTAAATTTCACGTTTAAAAATCCTCAAGCGACAAATAACATGCACAAATCACACCGAGGCGACGACCCGATTTAATAGGAATGTAAACTGTGCACTTGCCGAGGGTCGACGACGCGCCTATAGATGCATCTATTTAATCTTCCGAGGCATTTGACCCATTCCAAAATAAACACACACAGACAGACAATCAGTCAAGAAGTCAACATGGAGTAATTTTCCAAGAATGGCCAATTCTCATTAATAATTTGAGAAAACAAAGATTAAGCCTTTTTTAGAAATCTATTTATTAATTTATTATGATTTAAGAAATTCAAGCCATCAATGGGTTCACCATTAATCCAAATATAACATGCTTTTGGTTCCTAACTATCCGGACAATAGCATAATAGTAGCTAAGCAAGGACTCTCGTCACCTCGTGTGTACGTAGCCCCCACAAATAGGAGCACATAATCAATTATTACACCTATGGGGACATTTCCCTCTTACAAGGTTAGAAAGGAGACTCACCTTGCTCCGAAGACCTTCCCGACGACTCGAATCGTTGCCAAATGTCCTAAAACCAGCCAAATAATGGCAAACTAATGAGACTATACTCGAATACTTGTTAACAATTCAAATTATACAAATCTCTAACTCCGCTTAGTGAAATTACCAAAATGACCTCGGGCCCACGTGCCCGGATTCCAAAATTTTTTGAAGATAAAAATTACCCATGACTTTAGGAACTCAAATATATGATTTTCACTATTTTCCATATCCAAAATCGTAGCTAAATTCCAAGAATAAAATTTTCTAGGTTTTCTACCAAAACCCCAATTTTTTCTACAATTTCCCAAGTCTAAATCTATAGATAAACCTTGTATTTAACCAAAGGTAGCATAAATTACTTTCCTCATGACAAGTGACGAAAATGGCACCTCACAGCTTCTCCCCATCGACTCTAATGGAAGAAAAATGGGATTGAAATGAACTCAACCCCGACTTTTAAAAACCTCACTGCTCCAGCTCCTTTCTGCATCTGCGGCTCCCAGACCGCTTCTGATGTCCCGTAGGTGCAGCCCCAATACCGCATATGCGGTCCTCACCAGGCCTCCCCCTTTCCGCTTCTGCTCTTTATCCTCCGCAGGTGCGGTCCCGTATCTGCGGCAAAATGACCGCATCTGCGGTCCCAGCTCCCATCAACTCCATCCGTTTCTGCGGTCTATCCCACACTTATGCGGGGCCGCTTCTGCGGTCCCATTTCTGCAGAAGCAGAAATACCAGCAACCAACAAACCTCAGCCTTCCCAAAAATCCATTTTCGATCCATCAACCACCCGGAATCCACCCGAGGCTCCCGGGACCTCAACCAAAACTACCAACCAATCTCGAAACACATTACAGACATGCTCGAGGCCTCAAATCATATCAAACAATGCTAAAACCGCTAATTACACCCCAATTCAAGCTTTATGAACTCTAGAACTTCAAACTTCTATTTCCTATGTCTAAGCCTATAAAATCACGTCCGATTGACCTCAAATTTGCACACAAGTCATATTTGACATTACGAACCTACTCCAACTTTCGGAATCGGATTCCGACCCCGATATCAAAAATTCCACTTCCGGTCAAACTTCTCAAAAACCTTCAAATTTCTATCTTTAGCCAAATGGCTTCAAAATGACCTACGGACCTCCGAATTTACTTCCGATCACCCTCCCAACTCCAGAATCACAATATAGATCTACTCCTGTTATCTAAATTCCAAATGGACATCGATAAAACTGAAATACACTTCAAACCAAACTTATAAAATTTCATCCAAAATGCCAACTTCCACAATATGTGCCAAAACGCTCCCGGGTTATCCAAAACCCGAACCAGGCATATGCCCAAGTTCAAAATCATCATACAAACCTGCTGGAACTTTTAGATCCCAATTCCGAGGTCATTTACTAAAAAATCTAATCCTAGTTCATTCTTTCAACTTTAATCATCCGAAATGAGAATTCTCTTCCCAAATCAAGTCTGAACTTCCTGAAATTCAATTCTGACCATACTTACAAGTCATAACACCTGAAATGAAGCTGCTTATGGCCTCAGACTGCTGAACATCGTGCTAGGGCTCAAAATAACCGGCCGGGTCGTTACTTCAATATCCGGTTGACTTTTTCAAACTAAGCCTTCCTTTAAGAGACTAAGTGTCTCATTTAATTCCAAAATCAATCAAAGCCAACTCGATCATACAAGACACTGATAATGAAGCATAAAAAATTAGAAAATGGGGGAAACAGAACGGTAACTCATGAGACGACGGGTTGGATCATTACATTATCATCAATTTATTTACAACTACGATATAGTAAAAATATAATGAACATTAATATATACTTAAAAGCTGAAGCAATTGTATATATTTTGAAGCAATTCAAGAAGCATATTTAATATACAAAGAACTACTCCAACTATTGGTTAAACTATACTGCTAACCATTAAATACACCACTAAATACAATTCCAATTACCATAGTTGCTGTCAAATCAACCATGAAAACCAACAAAAAAATGTAGCGTAAAGATTCTACAAAAATAGTCCAAAAAGGTCACCTAAAACCCTTAAAAATGCAGCTCTAAATCCACTAAAGCTGCTGTAACCAGCCATGAATCACCTCTGAGCCTCCATTTAAATCATCCTTAAACTTCATCGAGCCACCATAACTTATAAAGAATAGTCCTATAAATGACCACTTGAAAACTGCATAAAAGCAGTTCATAGGGCACCAAAAACTCATCGGTTAACAAATATATTCAACATTCAATTCGTTCAAATAACTAACATGTTCAGGAAAAAAAATTAACTGAAAGAGTAAACTAAGTAATGATTAAATTATACAGCATTTCCTTTCAAAAACTACTTAGAGACGCAAAAATAAATTTCATAGCTAAAGTCATTCCAGTACAACTAATTGTAAATTCTTTTATTGTTTTTACCACTCTTTGAACTTTATCTTAGTCCTAAAAAACTTAAATACATACTTTCCAAAGGAGGCATGTATACGATCAACCTATGAAAATATATTCTTTACTAGGATGTATCATATTGCTAATAAATTACATATATGTTAGAGTGCACAATTGTGAAGCCAACTTTAAGAAACAGAAAGAAAAATAGTTTTACTACACACAATCGTTTCATATATGAGCCAAGTTTCATTATGTTCTGCCTAACAAACTTGCCGATAAAGAGTTTAACCGATATCTGTTATTTGCCAAAGATATATTTTAACATAATATTTATTATTTAGTACAAAGATTCGGTATAGATGAATTGCATAATTTCTATAGTGAGTTCCATATCAATTAAAGAACATTTTATATAGGATTTGAATTACTGGCGATTTTCTTTGACACTTAAGAAACATAATTGTGAGTCCAACTTTAAGAAACAGATAGAGAAATATTTGTACTACACAAAATCGTTTCGTATATAAGCAAAATTTTTGTAAGTTTGTCCTAAAGAAATTAATAGCTAACTTTTCGATGATAAGTTTTTAGAAACAAAATACCGATACTACACATGATTGGTTAATTAGTACAGTTTATTGTGGAAAATATATCCATTAAACCAGCAAAGAGAAAAACTTTTAAACTATGTAAAGTTGAATATGTTACCTTTATATCTTGTAAAATCAACTCTATCTAATACGATATTTCAGGCTTAAAATGATCAATAATTTTTCATATTTGAACGACTCTAACTTTGAGTTCCATTGCACTAAATTGCTTGAAGTCTGACTAATTTCATGAAGTGTTGTAGTCATATTTGCCAAGTTGTATCTTTTGAGCAGGGAAAAAGGGAATGGAAAATAAAATAAAAGGAGGAGTAGTTGTTTGGGGCATTATTTGCGTAGGAGACAGTTTCTTATTTATGGAGTTAGGTTTTGATGCCCATGTGTAACGACCCGACCGGTTATTTTGAGCTCTAGTGCATCGTTTAGTAGTCTGAGGTCATTAGCAACTTCATTTCAGGTATTGTAACTTGTACACATGGTCGGAATTGAAATTCAGGAAGATCGGAGTTAAATTTAAATGAAAATTCTCATTTCAGAAGCCTTAAGTTGGAGAAAATGGCTACGATTGGAATTTTGAGTAAACAACCTTAGAATCAAGATTTGAAGGTTCCAGCAGGTTCGTATGATGGTTTCGGACTTGGGTGTATGCCCGGATTGGGTTTTTGATGATCCGGAAGCGTTTTGGAGCCTATTGTAGAAGTTGGCATTTTGGAAGAAATTTCATAAGTTTGGTTTGAAGTGTATTTTAGTATTATCAATGTCCATTTGGAATTCTGAGACTAGGAGTAGCTTCGTATGGTGATTCTGGAGTTGAGAGCGCGATCGGAAGTGAATTTGGGGTCCGTAGGTCATTTTGAAGCCATTTGGCTAAAGATAGAAATTTGAAGGTTTTTTAGAAGTTTGACCAAAAGTGGACTTTTTGATATTGGGGTCAGAATCTGATTCCGGAAGTTAGAGTAGGTCCGTAATGCCAAACATGAGTTGTGCGCAAAATTTGAGGTCAATCGAATGTGATTTGATAGGTTTAAACATCAAAAATAGAAGTTGAAAATTTCAAGGTTTATAAAGCTTGGATTGGAGGTCGATTGATGATTTTAGCGTTGTTTGATGTGATTTGAGGCCTCGAGTAAGTTCGTAATGTATTTTAGGATTGGTTGGCAGGTTTGGTTGAGGTACTGGTTGCCTCGGGTGGATTCTGGGTGGTTAACGGATTGAAAATGGATTTTTAAAAAGGCTGAGGTTTGCTGGTTGCTGGTATTTCTGCTTCTGTGGAAATGGAACCGCAGAATTGGAGAGGGAGACGCAGAAGCGGAAGAGGGGATTCTAGGGAGGACCACAGATACGGTCAAAGTTCCGCAGATGCAGAACCGCATCTGCAGGAGGCTAGTCGTAGAAGCGAAACCGGGAGGCCAGGGTGGACCGCAGAAGCGGCCCAAAATCCGCAAAAGCGGAACCGCATATGCGGTGGGCCGTACGCAGAAGCAAAAATTGGGCTGGAGCCCAGGACCGTAGAAGTAGAACTTTTGACCGCAAAAGCGAAACCGCATAGGCGAAAATAATTCCGTAGAAGCGGAAGCAGCTGAGGTAGTGAGGTCTTCTAAAGTTCGGGGTTGAGTTTATTTCAACCACATTTTTCTTCCATTGGAGTCGATGGGGAGAATCTTGGAGGTGCCATTTTCGTCACTTGTCGTGAGGTAAGTAATTTATGTTAGTTTTGAGTTAAATAGAAGGTTTATACATGAATTTAGACTTGGAAAATTGTAGAAAATTGAGGTTTTGGTAGGAAGACCTAAAAATTATATTCTTGGAATTTAGCCACGATTTTGAGTATGGAATTAAGAGGAAATCATATATTTGAGTTCGTGAGTTCATGGGTAAACTTTATCTTCGAAAATATTTGGATTCCGGGCACGTGGGCCCGACGGCGTTTTGGTCAACTTTTCAATCGGAGTTAGGAATTGCTATAAATTAGTTTGTAATGAATATTTGAGTATATATTAATGGATTTGCGTAACCTTTGGCTAGTCTTGGAGCGTGGTGCATCAATTGGAGTCCTCGGAAGGGCGTGGAATGTCGATTATGAGTCTTAAGAGCGAGGTTAGTCTCCTTTTTAATCTTGTGAGGGGGAATTTACCACATAGGTGAGTTAAATTGGTTATGTGCTCCTATTTGTGGGGGATACGTACGCATGAGGTGACGAGAGTCCGTGTGTAGCTACTATTATGCTATTGTCTGGGTAGTCTAGGACTCAGAAGCATGCTATACTTGGAATATCTGTTATCCTATTGACATTTGATTTTCGTAAATCACATTGAATTAATAAATAAATTTCTAAAAAGGACTTAAGCTTCGTTATCTCAAATTGTTAAGGAGAATTGTTTTTTCTTGGATAATTGCTCCATGTTGACTTTTTGACTGACTGTCTATCTCTGTGTGTTTATTTTGGAACGGGCCGAATGCCTCGGCAGATTAATAGATGCATCTATAGGCGCGTCGTCGACCCTCGGCAAGTGCACATTTATTTCTGTTGGATCGGGCCGCCACCTCGGTGTGATTTGTGCATGCTTGTCTTGCTGCCTGAACTTAATTAAGTTATTATTGCCCTTTTGTGGTTTAAAAATATTTGGATTATATTTAAAGAAAAATTCTGGTAATTTTCCTATGAAAAAATCTCGTGTTTACTTGTTTCCTCTATCTGTATTAGAATCATATTTATAAAATAAATCCACTATTTAATATATACATATAAAGGATGAATCATTATTGGACCATTAGAGAGCATTAAAGTTGACCATCTCGTCTTTACCCCTTCGGGATTAGGCGGGATACTCATTGATTACACGTTGATTACGTACTCATACTACACTTCTGTACATTTTTGTTGCACAGGTATATATACCTCTAGCAGCCTACTGGACGTAGCAGCATGGATGACTCTGGGACTAGGTGAGCTGCATTATTTGAGACGACCTGCAGCTAGTGTAGTTCCTTCCAGTATTTTTTTATTATTTATTCCCTATCTACTGTATTTCGGACATATGTTGTATTTTATTTTCAATATCGATAGTTCCTCATGCACTTGTGACACTGGATTTCTGGGATGGTTTTAAAGGAATTGTACTAATCATTTATTGTTTCATTTGACTTGAAGTAATGATTATTTTTAATTATGAAAAAAAATAGAAGGAGAAATCTTGGTTTTTCAAAAGTTTCAAAAGAGGATTAATTGATAATTTAGTTGGCTTGCCTGACAGAGGTGTCCGGCGCCACCATGATCCTTAGTGAATTTTGGGTCGTGACACCATCTTTTGGGAAGACAATCGTGGAGTATTTTTGTTTTCCTTTCTTTCTATTTTTTTAGGTTTATAATAAATTAAATAGAAAACTAATGAAACATCGTGAGAGTCTTTCTTCTTTTTTTTTTTGAATTGGTTAGACATCGTGAAGTGTTTTCTTCCTATTTCTATGTAAAAAAATTATCTGTAGAAAACTAATGAAACAACATGGGAGTCAATTTTTTTGAATTGGTTAGACATCGTGAAGTGTTTCTTTCTATTTCTATGTAAAAAAGTTATCTGTGAATAACTGATAGAGGCAATTCTTTTAAACTTTGTAAGTTTTTTTTTTAATTCTAATTTATTCTTTGAATCTCCAAATTATAGGAAGTTGGTCCTAAAAGTTTACGCATGTTAATATTTTACCGTGACACTTGGCATAATATCATGAATTTGCTTCTCCTTCTATATATTAATAGATATATAGATAGATTATTTTTATTTTTTATATATATTTAAATTCAAATATAATAACTAATAAGTAATTATGCTCTCTCCTTTTAATAATATACAAATTTATATTTTCGATTTTTTAATTATAACTAATTATAAGATATCTATATTTATTAATTAAAATAAAGTAACCAATATATATATATATATATATATATATATATATATATATATATGGTAGTTTTTTATTTTTTATTTTTTATT
>MU715390.1:0-15732 GCA_026770625.1 Nicotiana glauca
AGGCTCCTGACTTCAAAACTTTAAAAGGTACGCCTCTGTTCTCCAGGCGGGCTCCTGACTTCAACAACTTAAAAGGTTATGCCTCTATTCTCCAAGCGGGTTCCTGACTTCAACAACTTAAAAAGGTACGCCTCTGTTCACCAGTCGGGCTCCTAACTTCAAAACATTAAATGGTACGCCTTTGTTCTGCAGGCAGGCTCCTGACTTCAAAACTTTAAAAGGTACGCCTCTGTTCTCCAGGCGGTCTCCTGTCTTCAACAAATTAAAACGGTACGCCTCTATTCTCCAGGTGGGCTCCGGACTTCAACAACTTAAAAGGTACACCTTTGTTCTCCAAGCGGGCTCCTGAATTCAAAACTTTAAAAGGTACGCCTCTGTTTTTCAGGCGGGCTCCTGACTTCAAAACTTTTAAAGGTACGCCTCTGTTCTATAAGATGGCTCCTGACTTCAAAACTATAAAGGTACGCCTCTGTTCTACAGGCGGGCTCCTGACTTCAACAACTTAAAAAGTTATGCCTATATTCTCCTGGCGGGCTCCTGACTTCAACATCTTAAAAAGGTATGCCTCTGTTCACCAGCCGGGCTCTTGACTTCAAAACACTAAATGGTACGCCTCCGTTCTGCAAGCGGGCTCCTGACTTCAAAACTTTAAAAGGTACGCCTCTGTTCTCCAGGCGGTCTCCTGACTTTAACAACTTAAAAAGGTAGGCCTCTGTTCTCCAGGCGGGCTCTGGATTTCAACAACTTAAAAGGTACACCTCTGTTCTCCTAGTGGGCTCCTGACTTCAAAACTTTTAAAGGTACGCCTCTGTTTTCCAAGCGGGCTCCTGACTTCAAAATATTAAAAGGTACGCCTCTGTTCTATAGGCGGGCTCCCGACTTCAAAACTTTAAAAGGTACGCCTCTGTTCTCCAGGCGGGCTCCTGACTTAGACAACTTAAAAGGTACAACTCTGTTCTCCAGGCGGGCTCCTGACTTCAACAACTTAAAAGGTATACCTCTGTTCTCCAGGCGGGCTCATGACTTCAAAACTTTAAAAGGTACGCCTCTGTTCTTCAGGTGGTCTCCTAACATCAAAACTTTAAAAGGTACGTCTCTGTTCTCCAGGCGAGCTCCTGACTTCAACAACTTATAAGGTACGCCTCTGTTCTCGAGGCGGGCCCCTGACTACAACAACTTAAAACGTACATCTCAGTTCTCCCGGCGGGCTCCTAACTTCAAAACTTTAAAAGGTACGCCTCTGTTCTCCAGGCGGGCTCCTGAGTTCAAAACTTTAAAAGGTACGCCTCTGTTCTCCAGGCTGGCTCCTGGCTTCAAAACTTTAAAAGGTAAGCCTCTGTTCTCCAGGCGGGCTCCTTACTTTAACAACTTAAAAGGTACACCTCTGTTTTCCGGGTGGGCTCCTGACTTCAAAACTTTAAAAGGTCGCCTCTGTTTTCCAAGCGGGCTCCTGACTTCAAAACATTAAAAGGTATGCCTCTGTTCTATAGGTGGGCTCCTGACTTCAAAACTTTAAAAGGTACGCCTCTGTTCTCCAGGCGGTCTCCTGACTTCAACAACTTAAAAAGGTATGTCTCCATCCTCCAGGCGGGCTCCTGACTTCAGCAACTTAAAAAGGTACGCCTTTGTTCTCCAGTCGGGCTCCTGACTTCAAAACTTTAAATAGTATGCCTCTGTTCTGCAGGCTGGCTCCTGACTTCAAAACTTTATAAGGCACGCCTCTGTTTTCAAGGCGGTCTCCTGACTTCAACAACTTAAAAAGGTATGCCTCTGTTCTCCAGGAGGGCTCCTGCCTTCAACAACTTAAAAGGTATACCTTTGTTCTCCATGCGGGCTCCTGACTTCCAAACTATAAAAGGTACGCCTCTGTTCTCCTGGCGGGCTCCTGACTTCAAAACTTTAAAAGGTACGCCTCTGTACTCAAGGCGGGCTCTAGTCTTCAAAACTTTAATAGGTACGCCTCTATACTCCAGGCGGGCTCCTGACTTCAAAACTTTAAAAGGTACGCCTCTGTTCTCCAGGTGGGCTCCTGACTTCAACAACTTAAAAGGTACACCTCTGTTGTCCAGGCGGGCTCCTGACTTCAACAACTTAAAAGGTACACCTCTGTTCTCCAGGCAGGCTCATAACATTAAAACTTTAAAAGGTACGCCTCTGTTCTCCAGGCGGTCTCCTGACTTCATAACTTTAAAAGGTACGTTCTGTTCTCCAGGCGGGCTCCTAACTTCAACAACTTAAAAGGTATGTCTTTGTTCTCCAGGCGGGCCCCTGACTTCAACAACTTAAAAGGTACATCTCTGTTCTCCCGGCGGGCTCCTAACTTCAAGACTTTAATAGGTACGCCTCTGTTCTCTAGGCGGGCTCCTGACTTCAAAAATTTAAAAGGTACACCTCTGTTTTCCAGGCAGGCTCCTGACTTCAAAACTTTAAAAGGTATGCCTCTATTCTCTAAGCGGGCTTCTGACTTCAACAACTTAAAAAGGTATGCCTCTATTCTCTAAGCGGGCTTCTGACTTCAACAACTTAAAAGGTACACATCTGTTCTCTAGGCCGGCTCCTGATTTCAAAACTTTAAAAGGTACGTCTCTGTTCTCTAGTAGGGCTCTTGACTTTAAAACTTAAAAAGGCATGCCTCTATCCTCCAAGCGGGCTCCTGACTTTAACAACTAAAAAGGTACACCTCTGTTCTCCAGGCGGGCTCCTGACTTCAAAACTTTAAAAGGTACGCCTCTGTTCTCCAGGCGGGCTCCTGACTTCAACAACTTAAAAAGTTATGCCTCTATTCTCCAAGCGGGTTCCTGACTTCAACGACTTAAAAAGGTACGCCTCTGTTCACCAGCCGGGCTCCTGACTTCAAAACATTAAATGGTACGCCTTTGTTCTACAGGCGGGCTCCTGACTTCAACAACTTAAAAAGTTATGCCTCTATTCTCCAGGCGGGCTCCTGACTTCAACAACTTAAAAAGGTATGCCTCTGTTCACCAGCCGGGCTCCTGACTTTAAAACACTAAATGGTACGCCTCTGTTCTGCAAGCGGGCTCTTGACTTCAAAACTTTAAAAAGTACGCCTCTGTTCTCCAGGCGGTCTCCTGACTTCAACAACTTAAAACGGTAGGCCGCTGTTCACCAGGAGGGCTCTGGACTTCAACAATTTAAAAGGTACACCTCTGTTCTCCAAGCGGGCTCCTGACTTCAAAACTTTAAAAGGTACGCCTCTGTTTTCCAAGCGGGCTCCTAACTTCAAAACATTAAAAGGTACGCCTCTGTTCTGTAGGCGGGCTCCTGACTTCAAAACTTTAAAAGGTACGCCTCTGTTCTCCAGGCGGGCTCCTGACTTCAACAACTTAAAAGGTACACCTCTGTTCTCCAGGCAGGCTCCTGACTTCAACAACTTAAAAGGTATACCTCTGTTCTCCAGGCGGGCTCATGACTTTAAAACTTTAAAAGGTACGCCTCTGTTCTCCAGGTGGTCTCCTGACATCAAAACTTTAAAAGGTACATCTCTGTTCTCCAAGCGAGCTCCTGACTTCAATAACTTACAAGGTACGCCTCTGTTCTCGAGGCGGGCCCCTGACTTCAACAAATTAAAAGGTACATCTCAGTTCTCCCGGCGGGCTCCTAACTTCAAAACTTTAAAAGGTACGCCTCTGTTCTCCAGGCGGGCTCCTGAGTTCAAAACTTTAAAAGGTACGCCTCTGTCCTCCAGGCTGGCTCCTGGCTTCAAAACTTTAAAAGGTACACCTCTGTTCTCCAGGTGGGCTCCTGACTTTAACAACTTAAAAGGTACACCTCTGTTCTCCGGGTGGGCTCCTGACTTCAAAACTTTAAAAGGTACGCCTCTGTTCTACAGGAGGGCTCCTAACTTCAAAACTTTAAAAGGTACTCTTTTGTTCTCCAGGCGGGCTTCTGACTACAAAACTTTAAAAGGTACGCCTCTATTCTCCAGGCGGGCTCCTGACTTCAACAACTTAAAAGGTACACCTCTGTTCTCCAAGCGGGCTCCTGACTTCAAAACTTTAAAAGGTACGCCTTTGTTCTCCAGGCGGGCTCCTGACTTCAAAACTTTAAAAGGTACGCCTCTGTTCTCCAGGCGGGCTCCTGACTTCAACAACTTAAAAGGTATACCTCTATTCTCCAGGCAGGCTCCAGACTTCAACAACTTAAAAGGTACACCTCTGTTCTCCAGGCGGGCTCCTAACTTTAAAACTTTAAAAGGTATGTCTATGTTCTCCAGGCGGGCTCCTGACTTCAACAACTTAAAGGTACATCTCTATTCTCCCGGCGGGCTCCTGACTTTAAAACTTTAAAAGGTACGCCTCTGTTCTCCAGGCGAGCTCCTGACTTTAGAGCTTTAAAAGGAACACCTATGTTCTCCAGGCTGGCTCCTGGCATCAAAACTTTAAAAGGTACGCCTCTGTTCTTTAGGTGGGCTCCTGAATTCAAGAACTTAAAAGGTACACATCTGTTCTCCAGGCGAGCTCCTAACTTCAAAACTTTAAAAGGTATGTCTCTGTTCTCCAGGCGGGCTCCTGAGTTCAAAACATTAAAAGGTACGCCTCTGTTCTTCAGGCGGGCTCCTGACTTCTAAACATTAAAAGGTACGCCTCTGTTCTCCAGGCAGGCTCCTCACTTCAACAATTTAAAAGGTACACCTCTGTTCTCCTGGCGGGCTCCTGATTTCAAAACTTTAAAAAGGTATGCCTCTGTTCTCCAGGCGGGCTCCTTACTTTAAAACTTTAAAAGGTACACCACTGTTCTCCAAGCGAGCTCCTGACTTCAAAACTTTCAAAGGTACGCCTCTATTCTCTAAGCGGTCTCTTGACTTCAACAACTTAAAAGGTACACATCTGTTCTCCAGGCGGGCTCCTAACTTCAAAACTTTAAAAGGTATGTCTTTGTTCTCCAGGCGGGCTCCTGACTTTAAAACTTTAAAAGGTACGCCTCTGTTCTCTAGTCGGCCTCCTGACTTCAACAACTTAAAGGTACACCTCTATTCTCCAGGTGGGCTCCTGATTTCAAAACTTTAAAAGGTACGCCTCTGTTCTCCAGGCGGTCTCCTAACTTCAAAACTTTAAAAGGTATGTCTCTGTTCTCCAGGCAGGCTCCTGACTTCAACAACTTAAAGGTACATCTCTATTCTCGCGGCGGGCTCCTTACTTCAAAACTTTAAAAGGTACGCCTCTGTTCTCCAGGCGAGCTCCTGACTTTAGAGCTTTAAAAGGAACGCCTCTGTTCTCCAGGCTGGCTCCTGGCATCAAAACTTTAAAAGGTATGCCTCTGTTCTTTAGGCGGGCTCCTGAATTCAAGAACTTAAAAGGTACACCTATAATCTCTGGGCGGGCTCCTGACTTCAAAACTTTAAAACGTACGCCTCTGTACTCCAGGTAGGCTCCTAACTTTAAAACTTTAAAAGGTACTCTTCTGTTCTCCAAGCGGGCTCCTGGCTTCAAAACCTTTAAAGGTACGCCTCTGTTCTCCAGGCGGGCTCCTAACTTCAACAACTTAAAAGGTACACCTCTGTTCTCCAGGCGGGCTCCTGACTTCAAAACTTTAAAAGGTATGCCTCTGTTCTCCAGGCGAGCTCCTGACTTTAAAACTTTAAAAGGTACGCCTCTGTTCTCCAGGCGAGCTCCTGACTTTAGAGCTTTAAAAGGAACGCCTATGTTATCCAGGCTGGCTCCTGGCATCAAAACTTTAAAAGGTACGCCTCTGTTCTTTAAGTGGGCTCCTGAATTTAAGAACTTAAAAGGTACACATCTGTTCTCCAGGCGGGCTCCTAACTTCAAAACTTTAAAAGGTATGTCTCTGTTCTCCAGGCGGGCTACTGACTTCAAAACACTAAAAGGTATGCCTCTGTTCTTCAGGCGGGCTCCTGACTTCTAAACATTAAAAGGTACGCCTCTGTTCTCCAGGCAGGCTCCTCACTTCAACAATTTAAAAGGTACACCTCTGTTCTCCTGGCGGGCTACTGATTTCAAAACTTTAAAAAGGTACGCCTCTGTTCTCCAGGCGGGCACCTTACTTCAAAACTTTAAAAGGTACACCTCTGTTCTCCAGGCGGGCTCCTGACTTCAAAACTTTCAAAGGTACGCCTCTATTCTCTAAGCGGGCTCCTGACTTCAACAACTTAAAAGGTACACATCTGTTCTCCAGGCGGGCTCCTAACTTCAAAACTTTAAAAGGTTTGTCTCTGTTCTCCAGTCGGGCTCCTGACTTTAAAACTTTAAAAGGTACGCCTCTGTTTTCTAGTCGGCCTCCTGACTTCAACAACTTAAAAGGTACACCTCTGTTCTCCAGGCGGGCTCCTGACTTCAAAACTTTAAAAGGTACGCATCTGTTCTCCAGGCGGGCTCCTGACTTTAACAACTTAAAAAGGTTGGCCTCTGTTCTCCAGGTGGGCTCCTGACTTCAACAACTTAAAAAGGTACGCCTCTGTTCTCCAGCCGGGCTCCTGACTTCAAAACTTTAAAAAGTACGCCTCTGTTCTGCAGGCGGGCTCCTGACTTCAAAACTTTAAAAGGTACGCCTCTATTCTCCATGCGGTCTCCTGACTTCAACAACTTAAAAAGGTATGCCTCTGTTCTCCAGGCGGGCTCCTGACTTCAACAACTTAAAAGGTACACCTCTGTTTTCCAGGCGGGCTCCTGACTTCAAAACTTTAAAAGGTACGCCTCTATTCTCCAGGCAGGCTCCTGACTTCAAACCTTTAAAAGGTACGCCTTTGTTCTCCAGGCGGGCTCCTGACTTCAAAACTTTAAAAGGTACACCTCTGTTCTCCAGGCGGGCTCCTGACTTCAAAACTTTAAAAGGTACACCTCTGTTCTCCAGGCGGGCTCCTGACTTCAACAACTTAGTTCTCCAGGCGGGCTCCTTACTTCAAAACTTTAAAAGGTACGCCTCTGTTCTCTAGGCGGTCTCCTGACTTCAAAACTTTAAAAGGTACGTCTCTGTTCTACTAGCGGGCTCCTGACTTCAAAACTTTAAAAGGTACGCCTCTGTTCTCCAGGCGGTCTCCTGACTTCAACAACTTAAAAAGGTATGCCTCTGTTCTCCAGGCGGGCTCCTGACTTCAAAACTTTAAAAGGTACACCTCTGTTCTCCAGGCGGGCTCCTGACTTTAACAACTTAAAAGGTACACCTATGTTCTCCAGGCGGGCTCCTGACTTCAAAACTTTGAAAGGTCCACCTCTTTTGTTACTTGACATTGTTTTCCCTTGCATCTTGAACCATTTTCCCTTAAAACTTAAATTGTCTTCCTTCAAAACTGCTTTCCCTTTAAAACTTGAGTTGTCTTGCTCTCCCTTGAAACTTGAGTTGTCTTGCTCTTCCTTGAAACTTGAGTTGTCTTCCATGTTCTGTTTGGTGTTTGCCTTTCCGTGCGGTGGGTTCCTCCGAAACAACCGAGATTTTCTGCCCCTGTTTCAATCACAGATAAAATCTCGTCAGTTTAAAATGTGGTGGTTGGTTGTGATGCTCTTGCTGGAGAGGGTTTTTTCTTCGCTCCTTTTTATGCTCTTCTTCGTCCGACTGCCTTTAACTTGGCTAAAAACTTCCGACCTTCTGACTACTCCTTAATCACAAACTTCCCAACTACTTATTTCTAGTCTTCTTATCTGACCCCATATATTTCCCATGACAGCTGATTTCTACTCAAAGATCTTGCTTGTTTATTGACTAATCACTTTCTCTGTCATCCGTATCCTTGAAATGTCATTTCTTTGTTTGGACCCAATATCCTCTTTTTGTTGCATTGCTCATGAACCGGCATTTTCCCGACCTTTGTGTCTCACATGAATCCCGAATCACGTCCATTTTCCCCACTCTGTATATATGTTGTTCTTTCTTGACTTCTCCACTGGCCTTGGCCTTGAGGTCTGTTGCTCCTTTACTTGACATGGCAACTGCTTTCCATTTGAAGACCTTGCTAGTTCCTTGACTAAGCACTTCCTTTATAAACCTTAACCCAGAAAATACTTTTCTTCGTTTGAATTCGATACCTTCTATCTTGTTATATTGCTCTTGGACCGTCATCTACCCAACCTCTATGTTTCACCCGATCCCCAAAGTATTTTGATTATTACCAACTTCAGTGCGCATGTCGCTCTTTCCTGATTTAAGCCAGCCTTGAGGTTTGTAACCTTTGATTTATGCTTGAGGTGTCTTTCTTGTCACTGGTCCACCCTTTTTGTCAATCTCATCACAGAATATACCTTTGATCCATTCACCTAACATCCTCCATCTGTCTCATTCTCCATGAACTGATATGGACCAAACCTTTGCATTTTACAGGGATCCCAAAGCATGTTGATTATTACCAGCTCAGTGCCCTAGTTGTTCTTTCCTGACTTATGACGCCTTGATGTACTAGCCAGATCTCGTCTTGTATAATTGGAAAATTGATGGCAAATTTTGGAGTCATTTCTCACTTGCTCTGACCAGACAGACTCAGGAAGAAGAAGTGAACATAAAAGGAATAGAATAAAGGAAAAAGGAAAAAGGAAAAAGATGATTCCTAACAGGAAAACTACAAGGTAGAAACCTATCGGATGTGGATATTAACTCTAATGACCGTGACATACGCTTGCGGCCTATTCTATTAAGCAATTCCGATGTTCAGTACTTGTCGTACTTTTCTTCCGGGGAATGGGACTTCCATGCTCCGCATACCAAATCTAATTCATAATCTTGATTTTGACTTGTAGGGCCTGAAATGTTTTCATTATCAAGCCTCTCTCTTTTTGGTCTTTCTCTCTCCTTATAGTCGCCTCAAAGTGCCCGTGAAGGTTTTTACTAATGAGACTCTCTCATTTTTTATTTCTCTCGTCTTTCATCACCTTATGGTGCCCGTGAGGGTTTTCACCAATAAGACTCTCTCATCTTTATTTTCTCAGCTTTCGTAGCCTTACGGTGCCCGTGACAGTTTTCACCAATAAGACTCTCTCATTTTTTATTGTTCTTGTTTGGACCGGAGCGTTGCCCCTGGTATGAATCATCTTTACTTGCTCGACTTGGCATCCTTTGAAGACTGATCAGAAGGTCTTTCTTTGGATTGTAACGTGGGCGTTTGGATAGGGTTAGAAAGAAGGTTATTAAAGGCTCAAAACAAATCAACATCGGTTCAAAAATACAACCTTCGAAACCAAATTTCTTTACAACAACCACAATATTTTGCCCCAGTCTCTTGCTTGGGGATCTTTTGATTTTTTGTTTCACTATGACTTAGCTGTGAGACTACCTACGTATCCTTAAAGGAATCAGGTCAAACGTAGTTCACACCCAATTCCTTGTTGTTATAGTCTTTCTTTTCACTTATTATTATTTTTCTTTTTTCTTTTTTTTCTTATCTTTTTTTTTTCTTTCTTTTTTTTCTTTTTTTTTCTTTTACTTAGTTTTCACGCTTGTGTTTCTAATCTTTGCTACTGATTCCGAAAGAGGGGTATGAAAGAAAATAAGTAAGGCTCAAAGGGGTAACGCAGGATAAAGTGTTTAGATAGCATAACAAAATGCCTTCGTCATTCTAATCTTCAAAATATGCCAAGCACAAACAATGTGATTAAACAAAAATTTGTGACATCTTCTGATTGTGCTAGACTTGATATCTATATCCATACATTTGCTTTCTCATCTGTTAAATGCAAAGCACCATTGGGCAACACTCTCCCTCTCATTATCACGAACGACCCTTGCCAATTTGGGCAAATATGTCTTTAATTTCAAACTGATGCGGCATGACATATAAGGTTTTTTTATGTTCTATCAGTCCCAGTTTTACATGGTTCGGGCTTCAAATGATCTTAATATGTTCTTGTTTCCTTTAAGTTCTCCTATTATCTTCCCAATCGCTTAACGATTGAACCTTTAAGATTTAGGCCTAGAACTATGTAGGCATGTCATGTCACTAGAATCGACAGGAAAAGAACCATGAAGAGGAGAGAACTAAACAAAAGAAAATGACTAGAAATAACAGAGAATAGGATATTGCATTAGACGTTAAAATAGTTCGAACAACAAGACAAGCAAACTAAACTGGAGTATAACCCTCAGAACAAACCTAGACAACACTAAATGAGATACTACGACCCAAGGAACTGGACAAAATGAAAAGATAGAAGGGTTTGATTTACCAGACAATATTCAGATTACAACCCTGAAATAACCTGGACAACAGAAATGACAACAAAATAAATCACCAAAACTCCTCCCTGGCTTGCCAAGAGATGGAGCGTCTTTCCGATTACCGAGCACAGCATCTTAGCCATTGACTTATGCATCAACAATATTAGGACCTTCACAAGTCGTCATCCCATTGTTCTCAACAAATTGCTTTTGTGTTCCCCGTGCGTGCTCGTTCTTGAAATCAACCTCTGATAGCGCTGAAAGCTTAGCAGCACGTGGACCTCTGAGTCTCCCAGAAGATTTCTCACATTTTTTTTCAAAATAGACCATACCCACCATATGCGTCTCATTATGCACAGGTGACGGACTTTGGCTAGTGTTCGCAGCATCTGGACTTTGCACGACAATGTCGCTTGCATCAATATGCTTCTGGATTGCATTCTTCAGATTCCAACACTTCTCTATGTCATGCCCCGAGGCATCTGAGCAATATGCGCACCGTTGAGAAAAGTCAAACTTCTTTGGAACAGGGTTTGACATTCTTATCTGGATCGGCTTCAACATGTCCAGTTTCCTTAGACTTTGGAATAGACTGGCATATGACTCTCCCAATGGAGTGTAAGTTTTCTTCCGTAGCCTCTCATTCTTTGGAACAGGGTTTGACATTCTTATCTGGATCGGCTTCAACATGTCCAGTTTCCTTAGCCTTTGGAATAGACTGGCATATGACTCTCCCAATGGAGTGTAAGTTTTCTTCCGTAGCCTCTCATTCTTAAAGTCTTGATTGGGCCGGAAACCTGATCCAGGGGGTTTGCGGTAGGCTCGTGGGAATAGATAAATATTTTATGGAGCTGGGTACTCGGAAAGTGATGTATGATTTTGGGGGTTATGTAAAAGGAAATAGTATTGGGGAGGATCATTTGGTGCACAATGATGTTCACGGGTGCGAGGGCGAGGCTGGAAGGGTCGATCAAGGGTCGAATCATCTTCTCTGTTTCTCTTTCTTCCACCCAATCTTACTCGGATGTTCTGATTGTCTTTCAGATGACTCATGATTTTGCCTGTCTTGATTCCTTCTTCTACCATCTCCCCCATTTTTATCATATCACTAAAAGGTTTACCCAAGGCTGAGATCAAATGACTGAAGTAGATGGGCCCCTGGGCTTGTAAGAAAAGCTCAACCATTTTTTTTTTCAACAATGGGGGGATTGACACGAGCAGCCTGCTTCTTCCATCTGAACTCAAATTTTCTAAAGTCTTCATCCGGTCTTTTTTCCATTTTAGATAGGGAGGAGCAGTCTGGGGTAGTGCCTGATTTGTATTGAAAGCGTCACACAAAATCTTGAGCTAGGTCGCCCAATGTATGCCACTTATCAACATCCTGACCAGTATACCATTCCAAAGCTGCCCCAGTCAAGCTCTTACTGAAATAGGCTATCATCAAGCCATCTTTCTCTCCAACAATTCTCATTTCACTGCAATAGACCCTCAGGTGGGCTACCGGATCTCCACACCCATCATACAAGTTAAACTTTGGTACGTTGAACCTTGCGGGCAAGCGAACGTCAGGTGATGAAGAAAATTCTTTACAAGACCTGCTACCCTGATCTCCCCTTCCTTGCACATTCCTTAAGGACTGATCTATGTTTTTCAACCTCCCAGAACTTGGAGGAAGAGTGATGGAGATACTAGGGTGATTGGGAGATGCCACAGTTTGGGTAAAAAAAACATCTGAAAAACCAGGTGGTGGCGGTGGTGGTGCCTTCCCAATCATCCAAGCCTGATACATATTTGTTATGTGTTGTCTTAACATCCTCGCCTCATCCACCAAGCTAGTGTTATGTTCAACTAACTGCTTTTGGGAATCGGTGCCAACTAACCCAATTTTGTTGTTATCTGCCATTACATTTTGTATTTATGTTGTGGAGAGGAGTTACTTCGATAACCACAAACCAACCACCTGCCTGGAAGCCAGATGAACAAAATAAAGGCATCCCGGCAGGGCTTTTAACAGATAGGCAAACATACATTAGGGATGCAATGCACCTAAGCAGTTAATCATTTCTATTATGCTTTTGCTTGGTTGTTTGCGTCATCCCGCCTTTTTATAGTTGTGCCCCTTTTTAACGCCTATCAAACTTTCCTTTATTTTATTTATTTTTATTTTCTTTCTCTTTTATTTTTCTTCTTTTTAGCAGTGGTCGAATCTTATGTGGATTGCCTACGTATCATGTCCCAGCATGAATCAGACCGTGCGTAGTTCTGGCGGATAAGTGCAAAAGGACTAATAATTTTTTTTTTGAAATTTTCCATAAAAGAAAAATGTGTTTTATTACGACACATTTTTTACAATATTAACGGACTCTAACATCAAAATATCAATACAACCTAAAAATAGACTAGCAGACTCTCACTGACAAATATTATTTTTTCTTTTTTCTTTTTTCTTTTTTCATTTTTTTTAAAAAAAAATCATCAATGTTTCTCAAAAAATTTCATAAAAATATTTGGTCTTTTCAATACGGCCTTTCAGCACTTCAAAGAAGATTTAAAGGTTGTGTTTGCTAATTGGCCGAAAATTTTGAGAAATGACAAAAGGCGGCTGTTCTCGCAAAAATAGCCTTCCGATGTCCTTTTGGGGACATTTGGCTATTTTGGACAAGAATTGCATTACCTTTACTTATGGAAAAATAACGACATTTATTTACCCTATAATTTTTTTTTAAAATTATTTTTTTTAAAATAGTTGAACCCGATATGGGTCGCCTACGTATCCCACATCCAGTGAGAATCAAACTCATGTAGTTCTGCCAAACAAAACCAACTATATATTTTTTTGAAAACAAAACATTTTCCTTCTCTATATATATATATATATTTTCTTCTGTTATATCTTGATTTTCCCCAAAAAAGAGTAATTATTTCCCTCATTTTGTTTAATTTATTTTTTTTATTTTTTATTCATTTTTTTCCCTCTAATTCTTCAACAGCCAGTCAACATGCAGCTCTGAAGCAAATAAATGCACAATTAGCAAGTAAGATACATCAGGATGGTCTTTTTATTTCGGGTACACCTGTCCTAGACAGATCCAACCTCTGTGTTGAATCTCCAAGGTCAAATGCATGTGATGCAAAGAAAATGTTCCTACTAGGGATCCGGCATGAGGCTTTGTTATTCTAGGTTAAAATCTTATTGGAGAAAGTATCTAGACTGGCTTACTCGAGCGGACAACTCTAGCCGAGGAGGGTCAGTGTACCGGTAGCATTGCTTTCCGGCTTAACTGGTGGTGCTCCCCGCCTAAAATAGGTGTGACTAAAATCCTTCATCGGGTGACAAGCACCTCAGCTATCTTAAAGAAAGCGGGCTATGTCAAGCAAATTCCCAATTTTAATTTCAAGAAGACTCAGAGGGGGTGCGTGAGAAGATATTTTATATGCACAGTTCAAATATTATCAAAGCGGTAAAAAGCAACATTTAGCACATTAGGCCCAAACACGTAATAAAAATCAAATAATAAATAAAGCCAAATAACAATTATTCCAAGCTCGAATTTCTAACCCTGAACCAGTAGTTATGGGTTAACCTCCTCAGCAGAGTCGCCAGAGCTGTCACACCTCCTTTTTACTACTCCCCTAGAAGAGGGTATAGCAAAGGGAGTTTTTCCAATTAAAGGACAATCGAAACAAGATTTATTAAAAGATTCAGAGTCGCCACTTGGGAGATTTATGGTGTCCCAAGTCACCGGTTTGAATCCCGAGTCGAGGAAAAGATTGACTCTGTTTAACAGTCTGCAAATTAAAAATTCGGGTAAGGAATTCTGTTAACTCGGGAGAAGGTGTTAGGCATTCCTGAGTTTCGTGGTCCTAGCACGGTCGTTTAACTGTTATAATTGGCTTAATTATCTAATTTTAGAACATTTTGAACCTATGTACAAATTTAACTTTTAAACCGCTTTATTTATTTTTTAAAAAAAATTGCAACGTCATTTAAAATATGTTTCGAACCGCGTCACATAAATACACCCGCAGTCCGCAACACATTTTATCTAGCGTTGAGATTTGGATTTGGGTCACATAAATGCACACCCGAGTTTAGGAAGATAATTTTTAAAATAACGCGCCTAAAGCAACTACGCATTTTTCAAATTTGCGAGGGCCATAGAAATTCAACTAAATGGCGCGTCTCAAATTCCAAGGATTCAAACATTCAATGTCAACTAAATGAGGGTCGTGCATTTTGAGATTTTATTTGGCACGGCGCTCCTCAATTTTATGAAAAGGAAAAGTATTCAACTGAATGAACTATGAATTTTTATATTTAACACTAATCAGGTATCACAACCACGCTACGGGAATCGTACCCATAGTCACGATTTATTTATTGTTAGTCAAGCTTAAAGTAGGCTATGGGGGCAGTTAAACAAACAAGAATGCGAGCACGAAAAGTTTTCCTAAGATTAAAACAGTAACGTTCGTAAGACTAATCGGAAAAGTTTTGAATAGCACTTTCTATTTATACAGTAACGTTCTATCAAAGTTATTTTAAAAAAAAACAATTCTCATGTCCCAATATTTCAACAATAGAATAAAACTTTAACTGATTTCCATTTATCTCTTACTTACTTAAATCAATCCAAAGTCCACACCCATTCCATATATCAAGGAGCCTTGCACCATGTCAATGTTAACATAAGGGCATTAATTAAAAGACAAGTTTTTAAGATAATTCAAACAAACAGGATTCAGTACTCCAATTCTACCATTTAAGTGCATTGAGCTAATAAAGGACACCAAGCATATTCATCAATTAAACATCAAAAATACAAAAGCAGGCAGAGACATTCTTGCTGTGAAACTGAAACAAGGATAAGAAAGCATGGACCTCAAAGAGCGATAACTTTCCGATTAATAGAGTTTCGAGTTTACATTTCTATTCAGTCGAGAAGCGAACGAGAATCTGATCAAGGAATTGAGCAGCGAACAAAGAGCCAATAGGGACACGAACCTCGAACAGAGCCTCGCCGGAATCTCGAACGGAACTGAATAGACCCGACTTGACTGGATTTGAGTGGTGATTTCGAGCCGATTTTCACGCTGACTTGGTATGGTTTCAAGGAGTTTTTAGGCTGGGTTACTGTTGGGTTCAAGCTTTGTCTCGCCGGGTTCAATAGAGGAGCGTGGGTGTTGCAGGATGAAGAAAGCAGTAGCTACTGGTTTTTGTTCTCTGTTTTGCTGAAATTGCGGCCAATGTTTCTTGTGTTTCTTTGGGTTTAAGAATAAGAAGAAGCAGCAACCTAGGGTCCTCTATGTTTTTTGGAAGAAACCAATGACAATGGTTCTCCTATTGAAGAAGACGACCAAGGGGAGGGGGGTCCTTTTCACTGTTGCGGCACGAGAAAGTTGCTGATAGCTGTTGTGGTTGGAATCGAGTGAAGAAGCAGGGGTCGTTTGGGGTGGAGCGAGGAAGATAGATCGTGGGGGGTGGGGGGTCTTGTATCTCTACTGCGAAGCTCTCAGGCGTTATATTTCTTCCTTTCTTAATGTATATTCTCAGTGTTTCTATCACTTAAGCTCTTAGATTTTTCAGACTGTTTTCAATATCCCCCCCCCCCCCCC
>MU715391.1:13572-37089 GCA_026770625.1 Nicotiana glauca
TGTGAAGAAAAAGGATGGTTCTATGCGTATGTGTATTGATTACCGCCAGTTGAATAAAGCTACAGTGAAGAACCGTTATCCTTTGCCTCGTATTGATGATCTATTTGATCAGCTTCAGGGTACACGGGTATTTTCTAAGATTGATTTGTGCTCAGGTTACCATCAGTTGAAGATTTGGGAGCCAGACATCCCGAAGACTGCTTTCAGGACTCAGTATGGTCATTACGAGTTCCTTATTATGTCATTTGGGCTGACCAATGCTCCAGCAGCCTTTATGTATTTGATGCACAACGTGTTCAGACCATATCTTGATTCGTTTGTGGTTATTTTCATAGATGATATTATGGTATACTCCCAAAGTCGGGAAGATCATAAGAAGCACCTGAGAACAGTACTTCAGACCCTGAGGGAGAAGAAATTATACGCAAAGTTTTCAAAATGTGAGTTTTGGTTGGATTCTGTGGCTTTCTTGGGTCACGTGGTGTCGAGCGAGGGTATTTGGGTTGATCCAAAGAAGATAGAGACAGTGCAGAGTTGGCCTAGACCCTCCAAAACTACAGAGATTTACAATTTCCTCGGCTTGGCGGGTTATTACCGTCGATTCGTTGAGGGATCTTCTTCGATTGCAGCACCTATGACTAGATTGACCCAGAAGGGTGCTCCATTTCAGTGGACAGAAGAGTGTGAGGCGAGCTTTTAGAAGCTCAAGACAGCCTTGACTACAGCCCCAGTTCTTACATTGCCTACAAGTTCGGGTTTTTATACTGTCTATTGTGATGCCTTGAGGATTTGTCTTGGAGCGGTTTTGATGGAGGAAGGTAAGGTAATAGCCTACGCATCCAGACAATTGAAAGTACATGAGAAGAATTATCCTGTCCATGATCTTGAGTTAGTTGCTATTGTTGACGCCTTGAAGAACTGGCGTCACTATTTGTATAGCGTGCCTTGTGAGATTTATACGGATCATCAAAGTTTGCAGCATTTGTTCAAGTAGAAGGATCTAAATTTGCGCCAGAGAAGGTGGTTGGAGTTGTTGAAAGATTATGACATCACTATGCTGTATCACCCGGGCAAGGCCAATATGGTGGCCGATGCTTTGAGTTGTCAGGCAGAGAGTTTGGGTAGTTTGGCATATCTACCAGCATCTGAGAGGCCTATGGCAATGGATATTCAGGCCTTAGCCAATCAGTTTGTGAGATTGGACCTTTCGGAGCCTAGTCGGGTTCTAGCTTGTATGGTTTCTTGGTCTTCATTATTTGATCGTATCCGGGAACGACAGTATGATGACCCCCATTTACTTGACCTCAAGGATAGGGTTGAGCATGGCGATGCCAGGGATGTGACTATCGGCAAGGACGGGGTATTGAGGATGCAGGGTCGGGTTTGTGTACCCAATGTTGATGATATTCGGGAGTTGATATTGGCAGAGGCTCATAGTTCGCAGTATTCCATCCATCCAGGTGCCGCGAAGATGTATCAGGATTTGAGACAGCACTACTGGTAGAGGCGGATGAAGAAAGACATAGTAGGATTCATAGCTAAATGCCTCAACTGTCAGCAGGTAAAGGCTGAGCACCAGAGATCGGGTGGGTTACTTCAGCAGATTGAGATTCCAGAGTGGAAATGGGAAAAGATCGCCATGGATTTTGTAGTTGGTCTCCCTATGACGGTGAAGAAATTCGATTCTATTTGGGTTGTTATGGATCGGCTGACCAAGTCCGCTCATTCCATACCGGTGTGTACTACTTACTCAGCGGAGCGGTTAGCGGGAATTTACATCAGGGAGATTGTCCATCTGCACGGTGTTCCAGTTACTATCATCTCGGACAGAGGTCCTCATTTTTCATCACAGTTCTGGAGGGCTGTTTAGTAGGAGTTGGGTACTCAGGTGACGATGAGCACAACATTTCACCCCAAACGGACAGACAGTCCGACCGCACCATTCAGATTCTTGAGGATATGCTCCGTGCATGCATGATTAAGTATAGAGGGTCTTGGGAGTAGTTCTTACCATTGGCGGAATTTACTTATAATAACAGTTATCAATCCAACATTCAGATGGCGCCGTATGAGGATTTATATGGTTGGAAATGCAGATCTCCGATGGGTTGGTTTGAGCCGGGTGAGGCGAGACTATTGGGTACAGATTTGGTTCAGGATGCGTTGGAAAAGGTCAAGGTGATTCAGGATCGACTCCGTACAACCCAGTCCAGACAGAAGAGTTATACGGACCGGAAGGTTCGTGATGTTTCCTTTATGGTCGGTGAGCGGGTTCTGCTTCGGGGTCGCCTATGAAAGGCGTTACGATATTTGGGAAGAAAGGGAAGTTGAGTCCGAGGTTTATTGGCCCTTTTGAGATATTGAAGCGTGGTGGAGAAGTTGCTTATGAGCTTGCCCTACCTCCCAGCTTGGCAGGATTTCATCCGATATTTCATGTCTCGATGCTTCGGAGATATCACGGGGACCCGTCACACGTGTTGGATTAGAGCTCAGTCCAATTGGACAAGGATCTGTCCTATGTTGAGGAGCCAGTAGCAATATTGGACAGGCAGGTCCGAAAGCTCAGGTCAAAGGATATAGCTTCAGTAAAGGTTCAATGGTAGGGCCAACCGGCCGAGGAGGCGACTTGGGAGACCGAACGGGATATGCGCAGCCGATATCCTCATCTTTTCACTACTCCAGGTATGTTCTTTATGCTCGTTCAAGGACGAACAAATGTTTAAGTGTGGGAGAAAGTAACGACCCGGCCAGTCATTTTTAGAATTTACACCTCGTTCCCATATTAACTGCTTTTTCTAAGTTCATATCCACTATTTTGGTTTGCCGGGACATTCGGTGTTGGGGTTCGGAGTGTTTTGGGACACTTAGTCCCTAAATGAGAGCTTAAGTGTTGAAAAATGGTCTATCATTGGAACAGTGTGAAGACGACCTCAGAATGGAAATCCGATGGTTTCGTTAGCTCCGTTAGTTGATTTCGGGGTTGGGAGCATGTTCGGAATATATTTTGCAAGTTCGTGGCTCATTTAGGCTAGAAATTCTGAAAGTTAGTATTTTGGCGATTTTCGATTGATAGGTGAAATTTTGATCCGAGGGTCGGAACAAAATTTCGGAAGTTGCTGAAGCACTGTCATGTCATTTGGGACGTGCGTGCAAAATTTCAGGTCATTTGGACGTGGTTTGGTCGGGTTTTTGATTGAATGCGTATTTTTGAAGTTTTAAAAGAACTTAGGTTTGAATTCGATGTAATTTGAAGATTTTGATGTTAGTCGAGGTGTTTTAATAATTGGAACAAGTTTGAATAACGTTATAGGATGTATTGGTATTTTTGGTTGAGGTCCTAGGGGCCTCGGGATGAATTCAGATGGCTAAACGGAGAATTTTTGGACTTATGAAGATTTTAGGCCTGCTGCTTCTGGTATTTTCGCTTATGCGGTTTTGGAGCCGCATAAGCGGAAGTGGGCGTTTGGCTAGGAACCGCAGAAGCGGAGATTGTTCCACTGAAGTGGACTCGCTTCTGCGATGGGAAGACCGCATAAGCGGTTGGTTATCTTTGAAGGAGACCGCAGAAGCGATTGGTTTTTCCGCAAAAGCGGGACCGCAGAAGCGAAAAATGGTCTGCACAGAATGTTTGTGTTTTGGAAATGAGACTTCGTTCCCATTTCCAATTTTTAATGATGTGGAGCTCGGTTTGGGCGATTTTTGGACAGATTTTCTTGGAGAATAATGAGGTAAGTATTCTTAACTCAATTTTGGTTGTATAACTGGAATCTATTACAAGTTTTGGTGTTTAATCTGAGAATATTGTTGAAAAGGGTAGAAAACCCTCTTGGATAAAATCACTGATTTGAAGGTCGAAATGATATGAGAATTTTGTAATTTTGGTATGGTTAGACTCCTGAGAGTGCGAGGTTTCTGGAAATGTAAAATTTACCTAGTTTCGAGATGTGGGGCCCGAGGGGTATTTTGGTTATTTTACATAATTTCGCGTGTTAGCTTAGAATTTAATTGTAGAATAAATTACTTGAATTGTTATTTACAATATGCAATTTAATTGAATAGATATGAGCCATTTGGAGTCGGATACTCGTGGCAAGAGCGTGATTTCAAGTTGACTTGCACTTGTTCGAGGTAAGTGGCTTGTCTAACCTTGTGTGGGGGACTTTGTCCCTTAGGATGTGATATTTGGAAATTGAATGCCTTGTACGTGAGGTGACGAGCGCGTACTTGAGCTAATTGTTGAAAACCCGAATTTTACTTAAATTACTTGAACTGATTTTCTTTCGTATTTGTTTCACTCTACTTGCTATTATAGCATGTGCTAGTATAGAAAAACATGTTTAATTGATCCAAATTACCTATTTGCTTAATCTCCCTAATTGAAATTACGTGGAGCATGTTAGGCCAGAATTATTTGGTAATTTGTATTGTTGCGCTTCACTTCTGAATATTCTCTGATTGTGGTTGCACATTTAAATTTGGGACTACGGGTCGGCATCCCAGGAGCTCCCATTGCACGTGATATGTTCTAAGACTGATAGTGCGGGATACCAAGAGATCCCTGGCACAGAAATGATTATATTGGAGGATACTAGGAGATCCTTGGGATACTAAGAGATCCTCGAATTATTATTGAGGATACCAAGAGATCCTAGAATTATTATTGAGGATACCAAGAGATCCTTGGGATACCAAGAGATCCCAGAATTATTATTGAGGATACCAAGAGATCCTCGGGATACCAAGAGATCCCCGAATAATTTATTGAGGATACCAGGAGATCCTCGGGATACCAAGAGAGCCCCGATGATAAATATCCAGTTGTGGTTTGTACCTCTATTCATTGATTGTATTTGTTCCCTGTTACTGTTTTACTTACTTTCTTGCTGGATATCTGCTGTGATTATCCTCATATTGTCTACTCATTATCATATTGATTATTATGTTTTACCTCAGCAGGGCCCTGACCTTCCTCGTCACTACCCAACCGAGGTTAGGCTTGGCACTTACTGAGTACCGCTGTGGTGTACTCATGCCTCTTCTGTGCATGTTTTTCATGTGCAGATCCAGGTACCTCCGGTCCGGCGCACTATCAGTGATCCAAAAGCGACATTCGAAGACTTTGAGGTATATCTGCCACGTCCGCAGACGAGGAGTCTCTATCTTATTCCAGCTGTAGTATATGATTTTCCTTTCTTTCAGTTGTGTAGACATTCCGGAGTTAGAGTAGTGTATTACTTTTCTATTAGCCTGTGGTTTCCGTGAGATTCCGGGTCTTGGGATTTTCTGTTTCAGAATGTTGAAGTGTATGTGCCAAGCGGCAAGATATATACATTTTCTTAGGTTATTCAACTTTTGATTGAATATTTTCGTATTAGATGTTACTTCTACACTATTAGGCTTACCTAGTCATCGTGACTAGGTGCCATCATGACGTGTTCGTGATTGGTGAATTAGGGTCGTGATAGGAGCCATCTCTATGCTGGACTGATAGTTGTTGTTGTACGCAAACTCCACTAAAGGCAAGAACTGATCCCACTGCCCTCCAAAGTCAATCACACATGCTCTAAGCATATCCTTTAAAATCTGAACTGTCCGCTCCGACTGCCCGTCGGTCTGAGGGTGGAATGCTGTGCTAAGCTCTACACGGGTCCCCAACTCACTCTGATCGGCTCTCGAGAAATGGGAAGTGAATTGAGGGCCTCTGTCTAATATGATGGAAACCGGCACGCTGTGCAACCGGACTATCTCCCGAATATAAATCTGAGCATACCTCTCCGCTGAATAAGTAGTCGCCACCGGAATGAAGTGAGCCGACTTGGTCAACCTATCCACAATGACCCACACTGAATCAAACTTCCGCAAAGTCCGCGGCAACCTAACTACAAAATCCATGGTGATGCGCTCCCACTTCTACTCCGGAATAGGCATCTGCTGAAGTAGGCCACCCGGCCTCTGGTGATCATACTTGACCTGCTTGTAATTCAAACATCTAGCTACATACTCCACATTATCCTTCTTTATTCTCCGCCACCAATAATGCTTCCTCAAGTCACGTTACATCTTTGTGGCACTCGGATGAATGGAATACCTCGAACTGTGGGCCTCCTCTAGAACCCTCTCCCTTAGACCATCAACATTAGAAACACATAGACGGCCTTGAAGCCGTAACACACTTTAGAAACAGATAGACGGCCTTGAAGCCGTAACACACCATCCTTGCCAATAGAAACCTCCTTGGCACCTCCCTGAAGTACCGTCTCTCTGAGAACCGCCAGATGTGGATCATCGAACTATCGGGCCTTGATCTGCCCCAATAACAAAGACTGAGCAACCACACAAGCTAGAACTCGGTTGGGCTCTGAAATATCCAACCTCACAAGTCTGTTAGCCAAGGACTGAATGTCCAAAGCTAGTGGCCTCTCCTCTGCTGTGTATGCCAAACTACCCATACTCTCTGTATTTCTGCTCAAGGCATCCGCGACCACATTTGCCTTCCCCGGATGATAAAGAATGGTAATTTCATAATCCTTTAGTAACTTAAGCCACCTACACTGTCTCAAATTAAGATCTCTCTGCTTGAACATATGCTTCAAGCTGCGATGATCGGTATAAACCTCACATGACACCCCATACAAATTATGCCTCCATATCTTCAGAGCATGAGTAATCGCTACCAACTCTAGATCGTGCACATGGTAATTCTTCTCATGAACCTTCAGCTGGCGCGAAGCATATGAAATAACTTTCCCCTCCTGCAACAATACACACGAAGCGTCGCAATATACCGTATACATCCCTGAACTGGAAGGCAACACAAGAACTAGTACTGTAGTCAAAGCCGTCTTGAGCTTCTGGAAGCTCTCCTCACAATCATCAGACCAACTAAATAGAGCATCCTTCTAGGTCAATCTAGTCAAAGGTGATGCAATAGATGAGAAGCCCTACATGAATCGCCTGTAATAGCCTGCTAACCCCAGGAAACTCCTGATCTCGGTCACTGAAGTAGGACATGGTCAACTTTGAACTGCCTCAATATTTTTGGGATCCACCTTAATACCCTCTCATGAAACAACATGCCCAAGAATGCCACTGACTCTAGCCAAAACTCGCACTTGGAGAACATAGCATATAGCTTCTGCTCTCGCAAGGTCTGAAGCACCACTCTCAAATGCTGCTCGTGCTCCCTCAAGCTACGTGAGTATATCAAGATGTCGTCAATGGAGATGATAACAAAGGAATCAATATAAGGTCTGAATACCCTGTTCATCAAATCCATAAAATGTCGTTGGGGCATTATTCAAGCCAAAGGACATCACCAGAAACTCATAATGGCCATATTTAGTCCAGAATGCAGTCTTCGAAACATCTGAGCCCTGAATCTTCAGTTGATGATACCTGACCTCAAGTCGATCTTAGAGAACACCCTAGCACCTTGCAACTGGTCAAAAAAATCATCAATACGTGGCAATGGATACTTGTTCTTTATGGTGACTTTGTTCAACACGCGATAATCAATGCACATCCGCATAGTCCCATCCTTCTTCTTCACAAATAACACTGGTGCACCCCAAGGCGATACACTGGGCCTAACAAACCCCTTCGCCAATAACTCCTCAAGCTGCTCCTTCAACTCCTTAATATCCATATGATATGGTGGAATAGATATAGGCTGAGTGCTTGGAGCCAAATCAATACAGAAATCAATATCACGATCCGGAGGCATGCCAGGAAGATCAGAAGGAAAAACATTGGTGAAATCTCAAACTACTGGGACTGAATCAATCGTCGGAGACTCTGCAATGGTGTCTCAAACATAAGCTAAATAAGCCAAACACCCCTTCTCGACCATATGCCGAGCCCTTAGGAAAGAAATAACCTGACTAGGTGTATCAAATGTGGAACTCTTCCACTCTAACCTTGGAAACCCTGGCATTACTAGTCAAGCAGTCTTGGCATGGCAATCTAGGATGACGCGATATGGAGATAACCAATCCATGCCTAGGATGACCTCAAAATCGATCATATCAAGCAACATGAGATCTGCTTTAGTCTTGAAACCACAGAATGTGACCACATAATATCGGTAGATCTGATCCACAACCACATAATCACCCACTGGCGTAGACACATGAATAGGAGTGCCCAAAGGATCAGGAGAAATAACCAGGAAATGAGCAAACAAAGATGATACATATGAATAAGTAGACCCTAGATCAAACAGTACCAAAGCATCCCTACCACTGACGAAAATAATACCTGTGATGACGGCATCTGAGGCCAATGCATCTGGCCTGGCCGGAAGAGTATAGAAACTGGTGAGAGCACCGGCTGGCCGGCCTCCACCTGACTGAGTAATAGCTGGCTGACCTCTCCCTGCTTGGCCTTCACCTCTAGGACGACCTCTACCATCTTGCCATCCACCTCTAGGTGGCTGAGCAGCTGGTGCTGAAATCATGGGCTGCTGACCCTGTTGCATTGCCTTTCCCCAAAGTATGGGGCAGTATCTCCTCATGTGACCAGGATCTCCGCACTCAAAACAACTACGTGGTGTGGTGACCTGCTACCCTAATGGCTGACTCTGATAACCCGTAGATCCACTGGAAGAAGCCTGGATAGCCGGTAGACGATATGAACTCTCCGGCATAGCACTAAAGGAGGAACCAGAAGAACCCTGGGAACCTGAATACTCACTGGAGGAACCCTGAATAGCTGACGGGCGATAAGAACTCTCTGGCATAACACTGAAATAGGGGCGTGTTGGAGCACCCCAGGTAGGAAGTGGTGCTGAAAATGGGGGCCAACTGGGTTGACCCCTCCTGAATTGACCTCTGCCCCTAGCTGGGGCACCTCTGAACTCTCCGGAGAATCTAGCTCTCTTATCCTGCTGTATCTGCTCTCTACCTCTCTGGCGATATCCCTAAATCCGGCAAGCAATCTCGACCACTAGTTGATACTCTGTACCCATCTCCACCTCTCGGGCCATACCCGATCGAATACCGGGTTGCAATCCTGCAACTAACCTCCGCACTCTCTTTACATCTGTAGGAAGTATCATAAGTGCATGGCGGGAGAACTCAAAAAAACTTGCCTCATAGTTGGTCACAAATATCTGACCCTGCTCAAGATGCTCAAACTGATACCGTAACTCTTCCCTCTCAGAGGGCGGAATGTACCTATCCAAGAACAACTGTACAAACTGACTCCAAGTGATGGGAGGTGAACTTGCTGGCCTGCCAAGAACATAGGACTGCCACCATCTTCGGGCCCTGCTGTCACGACCCAAAACCTACTAAGGGTCGTGGTGGCGCCGAACACCGTTGTTAGGCAAGCCAACTGGAATACTTAAGTAAATTATCATTTTTAACAATTTTGGAAAGCTAGATTTCCTTTCAATATTTATAAATAAAAGGGACAATCGCTTCAATTCAAATTAAATAATAAATAATTAATATAAAGTAGTTTAAAACCATCCCAGAACCCGGTATCACAAGTACATGAGCAATTTCTATGAGAATCCAAATCAGTACAATATCCGTCCGGAATACAATTGGACAAAAAAATAAATAAGATCCGGAGTGAGAGACTATACTAGCTGCAGAATCGCCTCGAGGAAATGCAGCTCACCTAGTCTCTGCGTCAACCATGTTGCTATGCCACCAAGCCATCAGCTACACAATCAACCTACGCAACAAAAATGCACAGCAAGTGTAGTATGAGTATGAAAACAACGTGTACTCAACAAGTATTCCGTCTAATCTTGAAGAAGTAGAGACGAGAGGTCGACTTTAACACTTGCTAGTGGTCAAATAATCATATACTAAAATGTGAGGAAATCATGGATTTATATAGCAATTTAACACCCCAAAGCGGGTAAACAGGTAAGCACCTTTTACAAGTAATAAGGGATTTTCATGATTTACTTGTTATTTATTCTTGGCAATTTAGATCAGGCGAAAAGGCAAAAACCTTTATCAAATATTTCTGACGAGCAACATAGACATGCGTATATCATGCCGAGGCGACGGCCCGCTCCAACAGAAATTGTGCACTGCTGAGGGTCGAGCGGCCCGTACCATAGATGCATCTATTTAATCTGCCGAGGCGTTCGACTGGTTCCAAAAATAAACACATACCCTGCTCGCAAATTATGCATGCGACGCAGGTACACATTGAAAATCATGCGCACATAGCCAATTAGGAATTTATCCGGGAACAATTATCTAGTTAAAGCAATTCTCCTTTAATCAATTAAGTAAAAGAAGTTTAACCCTCTTTGAAATTCATTTACAGATTCTATGTGATTTAAGCAAATTCAGGGTGTCAATAAGTTTATAAATAATCCATGAATAGCATGCTTTTGGGTCCTAGACTACCCGGACAATAGCATAATAGTAGCTACGCACGGACTCTCGTCACCTCGTGCGTACGTAGCCCCCACAAATAGGACACATAACCAATTAACTCACCTATGGGGATAATTCCCTCTTACAAGGTTAGAAAGGAGACTCACCTCGTTTCAATGCTTACTTTCCGGTCAAAGAATGAGCTGAAACCCCCAAATCATTGCCGAACCATCCAAAACTATTCAAATGGCATATAAACAAATCAATACACGCTCAAAAATTCATATTCCAACTATTAAGGTGATTATCCAACCCTAAATGTAAGATTCCTAAAATTCACACCCGGGCCCACGTGCCCGGATTCCGGAAATTTTTGAAGAAAGTTGTTACCCATAACCTTGTGAAGTCAAATATATGATTTTTACCAAATTCCATAACCATTTTCGTGGTCAAATCTTATTTTTATACAAAACCTAGGTTTTCATCTAAACCCTTGATTTCACCAATTTTTACATGTTAATCTATCCATAATCTATGCATTAAACTCATGTTGTGTAGAAATTACTTACCTCAAAGTGCTAAGTGAAAACCCTCTTCCAAAAGCTCCAAAAATCGCCCAAAAATTATGCTCCAAAAATCGAAAACGAAATGAAGGAAATGAGCAATTTTTGGTCCTTAAATTTCTGCCCATCCGTCACTAAAACTCCATTTTCGTCACTAAAAGTCGTCACTAAAAGTCCACCAGAAATAGCTTTACCCACCCTTATTCAATCGCTCATAACTTTCTGTACAAATGTCCAAATTATGAACGGTTTAATGTTCTGAAAACTAGAATGAAAGAGCTACAACTTTTATGTTTTTCATATTTTTAGATTCTTTATAGATTTCGAGATATAAGCTTCCAAAGTAGGCTCCTCGCATCAGAAATTTCTGGGGAAATCGCAAAAATAGCTTTACCAGCCTTTATTCAATCTATCATAACTTTCTGTACAAATATCCAAATGATGAATGGTTTATCTTTCTAGAAATTAGAATGCAAGGGCTACGATTTTTATGTTTTATAAATTTACAGATTCCTTATGTATTTTGAGATATAAGCTTCCGAAATAGGCTCCACGATTACACAGCTGCTGTCCAAGACAGCTTCTGCAGTAGAAAACTCCAGCAACCCTTTTTGTCCGATTTCCATTCCGTTAATCTTTCGAAATCCACCCGAGGCCCTCGGGATCCCGTCCGAATATATCAATAATTCTCATAATATAACACTGACCTGCTTGAGGACTTAAATCACATCAAACAACATTAAAACTATGAATCGCGCATCGAATCGAATTATTAGTTTTCAAATCTTCCAACTTCTATATTTTGCGCCAAAACATATCAAATCAATCCGGAATAACTTCAAATTTTGCACACGAGTCATAAATAACATAATGGATCTGTTCCAATTTACAGAATCAGATTCCGACCCCGATATCAAAAAGTCAACCCTCGATCAAACTTCTCAAAAACTTTCAAATTTCTAACTTTCGCCAAATGACTCCAAAATGACCTACGGACCTCCGAATTCACTTCCGATTGCGTTCCCAACTCCAGAATTACCATACGGAGCTATTCCCAGACTCGGAATCCCAAATGGACATTGATATCACTGAAATACACTTAGACCCAACTTATGAAATTTTTTCCAAAATGCTAACTTCCACAATAGGCGCCCAAACGCTCCCGAGTCATACAAAACCTGATCCGGGCATACGCCCAAGTCCAAAATCCTCATAAGAACCTATTGGAACCTTTAGATTTCGATTCCGAGGTCGTTTACTCAAATTTCTGATCCTAGTTAATTCCTTCAACTTTAAGCTTCCGAAATGAGAATTCTCTTTCCAAATCAACTCTGGACTTCCCAAAATTCAATTCCAACCATGCGTACAAGTCATAATACCTGAAATGAAGCTGCTCATGGCCTCAGACTGCTGAATGACGCAATAGAGCTCAAAACGACCGATCGGGTCGTTACACCTGCGCTCAAGCTAAAAAGTAATGAAGTCAACTCCATGCGACTCCAATATCCTCATGTTGTGCAGTCTGTCCCTGCACCTGTCTATGAAGTCCTGAGCATCCTCATGACGCTCACCCCCGAAGACTGGAGGGTGAAGTCTAGTCCATCTATCCAATAGCTTATGCGGGTCACCCTCTACAGCTGGTCTGGTCTGGGCCCGCACTGCGGCAACTGGCTTGGCCCCCTTTGCAGGTAGTGCACACAGAGTCTAATATGATGTAGCTGCATGACCAGGAGCATGGGCAGTAGGGGTCTATGCTCCCCCTCCCGCCTGTGAAATAGCTGGATCTGCTGGAAATAAACCAGCCTGAGTCATAGTATCCATGAACCGTAACATAAGGCCCATGACCTCCTGAAATCTCGGTGCTGTCATGAAATCTGCCGGGGTAGGCTCAGCTGTGGGCACCTCGCCCTACTCCTCGATGATAGGATCCCTTGTAGGATCTACTGGTGGTGCTAATGGAATGGCTTTGGGATGCCCTCGTCCCCTACCACGGGTTGGTGACCTCCCCCGGCCTTTGCCTCAGCCTCTAGCAATGGGGGGAGCAGCTCCTTCTGGGTCTGGAACGTAAGCAGTACGAGTCCTCACTAAGGTTAGAAAGGAGACTCACCTCACTCCGAAGCGCACTTCCAAATATCAAGAATAATCCAACCCTCAATTTGGAGACGAACGATCCCAAACTAGTTAAATAAAGTAAGAACCAATTAATATAGGCTCACAAGATCGAATTCTAGCTGTTTAACCAATTTCCCAACCATTTACATGAGTTTCCCAAATTTCGACCCCGGGCCCACGTGCCAGGATTCCAGGATTTTTCGAAGAAAGTTATTCTCTACAACCTAAGGATCAATAATATATGATTTCTAGTTCATTTCATAACAAATTTCGTGGTTAAATCTTAGTTTCATTAAACCCTAGGTCTAGCTCTAACCCTTTGATTTTACCTAGTTTTTAGTGTTTAATCTACCTAATATGCAAGTATTTAAACTAAAGATGGGTAGAAATAACTTACCTTACAATGCTAAGTGGAGACCTTCTCTCAAGAGCTCCCAAATCTCCCAAAGGATGAGTGTAAATGTGATAAAAATGGTCTTGAGCTCGAATTAAATGAACTTCACTGCCTAGCGATTTCCGCATCTACGGTCAGATGGGACGCACCTGTGAAATTGGGCAAAATGGTTGGGACCGCTTCTGCAGTCTGAGGCCCGCATCTGCGGCTAGGGAGCCGCAGCTGCGGTTCCTTGCCCGACTGCCTAGGGTCACTTCTGCGATGGGATTGACCGCACATGCGGTCCCGCATCTACGGGCCAAGAACCGTAAATGTGGTTATGATAGAAGAAACAACTTCATCCGTTTAGCAAATTCTCTACATCACTCGATCCTCATCCGTTTGACGCTCGGGGCTCCCTTAACGGGTCAAAACGCCTTTAAACTACTCGGATTCACACCAAATTTTACGGGCAAGTCTTAAATGATATTTCTGACCTGTACCAGGTGTCAAAAACAAAATACGAGCCTGATGCCTAGGAAATTAATGATTACTTAGTTTCTTTAATTCTTTAAAACTTCAATTTAATAATTTATAATAAAATTCATTACTTGGGCTAGGGACCTCGGAATTCGCTTCCGGACATACGCCCAGGTCTCATATTTTTTCACGGACCCTCTGGGACCGCCAAATCACGAATTCGGATCCTTTTTCCCAAAAAGTTGACCAAAGTCAAACTTGATCTTTTGAGAGAATCCTAAAGAAACAAATGGACATATTTCCCTCAAAACTCTTCCAACTCTTGAATGAGTTCATGTGACGACCCAAAGAGTCATCACTGTTATATTATTCATTGTGCTTTTGAGGCTTTGAAAACCTCATTTTTCATTGCCTCGATTTGTGTGCGCTGTCCGGGCGCGTAGCCGTAAAGCTTAAATGTGAAATTTTGTGAAAAATGCTAAAACTTGGTATTAAAATGAATAAATTTGACTTCGGTCAAAGTTTTGGGTAAATGGACCCGAATCTATGATTTGACGGTCCTGGAGGGTTCGTAGAAAAATATGGGACTTGGGCGTATGCCCGGAATCGAATTTCGAGATCCCAAGCCCGAGAAATGAATTTTTGAGTAAAATTATTTTTTTAAAAACTAAGGAAAATTGAAGTGAAAATTGATTAGAACGTGTCGGTATCGCGCCCGAATTTTTGTTTTGGCGCCTGGTACCGGTCTTGTATGTGGTTTAAGATATTTTTGTGAAGTTTGATTGAAATCGAACGTCGTACGATGTATTTCGGACTTAAAACTCTAAATTTGGAAGTTAATGAAGTTTGAAGAAAAACTAGTGATTTTGAGATTTGATTTGTTGTTTTGATGTTAGTTTGGCGATTTGATCGCACAGTTACGTTCGTATGAGGTTGTTGAGTTAGTGCATGTGTTTGGTTAGGAGCCCCGAGGGCTCGAGTGTGTTTCAGATTGGTGTCGGAGTGTTTTTGAACTTAAGAATTGCAGAAAATCTGCTGTCTGTTGTTGCCCAGTTCCTTGTGCTATGCGATCGCAATACTAGGTCCGCGATCGCTTGGTGTAAAGTTTTAAGAGGTTCAGTTTGTTCTATGCGATCGCATAGTACCTCTCGCGATCACATGGTGGTATCCTAAGGGTCCTTATTTTTATTCTACGCGATCGCATCATCCTCTACGCGATCGCAATACTTTAGCCCAACTTCATAAATTCCTCTATGCGATCGCATACTTCTATACGCGATCGCAGAGCACTGTCCCCCCTTTACTCTATACGTTTGCACTCATTGGCCTGCGATCACATAATTCAAAATCGCCCAATTATTTTAAAAATCCAAAACAGAACCATTTCGGGAGTTATCAAATTTTTCATAAAACCTTTCTTCTCCAAAGCTTCTGGGCGACTTTTAGAGCATTTCTTCACTAAAGTTTCTTGGGTAAGCATTGTTTAACTCGTTTTCTTCATTTTCCATCATCATCTATTGAAATCCTAGGTTCTTCCATCATCATCTATTGAAATCCTAGGCCTAAAACATGTAGTTTAGGGTAGAAATTGGGGAAATTGGGTAGATTAGGGCTTTTTATTTTTTCTTGATTTAGACCTCGTTTTGGGGTCGAATTTGAAAACAAATTATATATTCGGGCTCGTGGGGGAATGGGTGATATGAATTTGGTCTGAACCTTGCTTTTTGACCAAGCGGGTTCGGGGTCGATTTCTGGGATATTGGGAAGAAAGCTTGGAAACCTATAATTAGCCATTGGGTTTGATTTATTTAGCATATATTGATATTATGAAATCATTATTGTATAGATTTGATTGAGTGTGAGCCGAATTCGAGAGGGAAAGTGGTTGTTGTGGATTGATTTGGCCATGAAAGTTGAGGTAAGTGTTTGGCCTAACTTTAGCTTGAGGAAATATGAGTTGAGTCTTGTTTGCTACTTGCTAATTGTCGAGTACCATGTATAGGCATGGTGACGAGTATCTATACATTGTTGTATAGCATGACCATGAATCCTTATATTGCAACTATTCTGATTTTGTTGTAGCTTCCGTGTTTATTGATGATTTCTATATGTTGTAAAGAGCGTGTGAAAGAAATTGTGATCTTTAAACTTCGAGGAGCATTGGCTCGAGTTGTGATACGAATTGTGAAGGTATATGAGATAATTGGTTTCTTTGGAGCGTTGGCTCAAGTGATAAAGTGATTTATAAAGTAAGAAATGAAAGAAATAGAAAGAGTTATAGGTTTATTCCCTTGTAGGGATGTATTGTTGTTACGTTGATTTTCTCCCTTGCCGGGATATAGGAGTTGTTGCTATTATTCCCTTGCCGGGATTTAACTGTTTAATTGTATTCCCTTGCCGGAATTTCTATCATTAATTGTTTACTTCCTTGTCCCTTAATTGTGATTATTGTTGGGTGAGGAAGAGCGATAAAACACGAGGGGTGATGCCGTGTATTATTTGATATTGTGAAGAAAGAGTGTAAAGCACAAAGGGTGATGTCATGCCATGCGAGTTCCATTCCGTACTAATATTCATTGACTATATATTGTGAGGAAAGAGAGTAAAATCACGAAGATTGATGTCGTGCACATGATGTACTAATACGATTGATTTGGTGAGGTCGAGAGTAAAAGCACGAAGGGTGATGCCGTGCAAGATTGTGATCTCTGATTCTTGATGATATTCTGGTTTTGATGTTTCCATCTTTATTTGGGATATCCTACTTGTAACTGTTGTCTCCCCACAACATGTTCCCCCTTCCTTTGTTGACTGTTTACATACATATATCTTTCCGTTATATATATATATTTGAACTGCACAGGTTTATCTGGTAGTCTTTCGGTTGTGCTGATGCTACACTCTGTGCTATTTTGTACAGATCTGGGTTTCGGTCAGCAGCAATCATAGCGTGGGAGCAGGCCTTCAGTCCAGCGAGACATCGAGGTAGCCTTGCAGGCATCCGCAGGCCCGACGTCTCCCCTGTCATTTACCTTAGGCTATTATGTCATTATATTCGAGACAAACAAATATATTTCTTTCAGACATTGTATTTAGTATTCTTAGATGTTCGTGAGTATTGTGACACCAATCTTGGGTAGAGGCTTTTGTTGAATTGTTTCCGCATCTTTATTATGTTTTCTTAATTTAAGACTTCCGCTCATTTAGTTAAATCCATTGCTTTTATATTATTGTTGATAATTGTTAAAAAGGATTATGTTGTTAATGAAAAAGTAATTATATTTGGCTTGCCTAACTCCCAATAGTAGGCGCCATCACGACTCCCGAGGGTGGGAAATCCGGGTCATGACAAGTTGGTATCAGAGCACTAGGTTGCATAGGTCTCACAGCTCACAGAAAAACTTAGTAGAGTCTGAGGGATCGGTATGGAGACGTGTGTATTTATCCCCAGAGGCTACAGAGTTAGGAAAACATCACATTTGTCTTTCTTGTCGTGCGGTTCCGTTTCTCAAATATTGATTGCCTTCCTACTCTGTTCTTTCGCAGATGGTGAGACCACGCGCTTCCTTATCTACCGCTCAGCAACCCGAGCCCCCAGCAGCAGCTCCCACTAGGGGCAGATGGCGTGGCCGAGGCCGTGCTAAAGGCCAAGGTAGGGGTAGAGCTCAGCCCCGAGCAACAACACCAATGGCGGAGCCTCAGGTTGATTTTGATGACGAGGTTCCGGCCCCAGCAGTTCCGGTGGGCCCAGCTCAGGTCTCAGTGGGGTTCATTGCTACCCCAGTTCTTCAGGATGCTCTGGTCAGATTGGTAGGCCTTATGGAGAGTGTCACTCGAGCTAATTTGCTTCTAGTAGCACCAGCCACTTCTCAGGCTGGAGGAGGGGCTCAGACTCTTGCTGTACGTACTCCGGAGCAGGTAGCTTCCCAGGCTCAGGTTCCAGTGGTTCAACCAGCTGTGGCAGTTTAGCCGGGTATAGTCTCAGGCCGAAGATGGAGCGGCTATATCTGTCGATGATTTGTGGAGACTGGATAAGTTCACCAAGCTCTTCACTACTACATACATCGGTGCTTTTTCTGAGGATCCCTAGGATTTCATATATAGATGCCACGAGGTTTTTCGGAACATGGGTATTGTTGAGACCAATGGGGTCGATTTTGCCGCCTTTTGCCTATCTAGATTCGCCAAGACTTGATGGAGAGATTATTGCTTAGCCAGACCAGCAGAGTCACCGTCTTTGACTTGGGAGCAGTTTTCAGAGTTGTTTATGGAGAAGTTTCTCCCCGTTACTCAGAGAGAGGCTCTTCGGAGGCAATTCGAGCGCCTCGAGCAGGGTTCTATGACGGTCACTCAGTATGAGACCAGGTTCATTGATCTAGCTCGCCATGCTCTTGTTATACTTCCCACACACACAGAGAGAGAGAGAGAGAGAGAGAGAGAGAGAGAGAGAGATAGAGAGAGGGTAAGGAGGTTTATTGATGGTTTGATTCAGCCGATTCATCTCCAGATGGCTACGAAGACCGGGAGTGAGATCACTTTTCATGAGGCGGCCAATGTGGCCCGCCAAGTTGAGATGGTTCTGCCACAGGAAGGAGGTCATGGGTCAGATAAGAGGCCCCGTCGTTTAGGTAGATTTAGTGGTACCTCGTCTGGAGGTAGAGATTCTTATGGTAGAAGCTATCCTCCTAGTCCCTTTCAGTCAGCTTTTCAGGTTTCCCATGGTACTTCAGGTGGTCGTGGTTCTCAGCCTCATTATTCTAATCGGCAGCCTTATAGTACACCACCGGCACCTATCAGTGCACCACCGCTTCAGAGTTTTCGAGGTGGTCATTTAGGCCGACAGAATCAGACTCAGTTTCCTCAGCAGCCGAGGTCTTGCTACACTTGTGGTGATCCGAGTCACATTACCAAATTTTGCCCTCGAGCACTAGGTAATTCTCATCATCAGGGTTCTCATGCCATGGTACCGGCACCAGGTGTTCCACAGCCGGCCCAGCTAGCTAGAGGTGGGGGTAGAGGAGCTAGAGGTGGAGGTAGAGGTCATAGAGGTGGAGCTCAGGCCGCCAGAGGTAGAGGCCAGCCAACAGCCGGCCGTCCCAGAGATGTGGTTCAGGGAGGTGGGGCCCAGCCCTGATGTTATGCTCTTCCAGCCAGGCTAGAGGCTGAGTCATCCGATGCAGTAATTACAGGTACTATTCTGGTTTGTGATAGAGATGATTCACTGCTATTTGATCAAGGGTCTACGTATTCGTATGTGTCATCTTATTTTGCATCGTACCTGGCCATGCCTAGTGATGCATTGAGTATTCTTGTTTATGTGTCTACACCGGTGGGTGATTCTATAGTGGTTGATCGAGTTCATCGTTCTTGTGTTGTGGTGATTGGGGGTCTTGAGACCCGTATTGATCTGTTGCTTTTAGACATGGTAGATTTTGATGTTATTTTGGGGATGGATTGGTTGTCCTCCTATCATGCTATCTTGGATTGCCATGCCAAGACTGTGACCTTGGCTTTACCAGATTTGCCCCGTTTGGAGTAGAGAGGCACCCCAGGTCATTCCACTCGTAGTGTTATCTCGTATGTGAAGGCTCGACATATAGTCGAGAAGGGGTGTTTGGCTTATTTGACGTATGTTCGCGATTCCAGCACAGAGGTGCCTTCTATTGATTATGTACCCATTGTTCGGGAGTTTCCTGAAGTTTTCCCTTCCGATCTGTCAGGTATGCCGCTCGACAGGGATATCAACTTTTGTATTGATCTGGCTCCGGGCACTCAGCCTATTTCTATCCCGTCGTATCGCATGTCACCGCCAGAGTTGAAAGAATTAAAGGATTAGTTACAGGATTTGTTTGAGAAGGGTTTCATTAGACCCAGTGTTTCGCCTTGGGGTGCGCCAGTGTTATTTGTGAAGAAAAAGGATGGTTCAACGAGGATGTGAATTGATTACCGGCAATCGAACAAAGTTACAATCAAGAATAAGCATCCATTGCCGAGGATTGACGATTTGTTCGACCAGCTTCAGGGTGCCATGGTGTTTTCAAAGATAGACTTGAGATCTGACTACCATCAGTTGAGGATTAGGAAATCCGGTCCCTAAGATAGCTTTCCGCACTCGGTACGTGCATTATGAGTTCTTGGTCATGTCATTTGGGTTGACCAATGCCCCAATGACGTTTATGGAGTTGATGAACCGAGTGTTCAGGCCTTATTTGGACTTGTTCGTGATAGTCTTTATTGACGATATTCTGATATACTCCCGCAGCCAGGAGGAGCACGAGTAGCATCTCAGAGTGGTTCTTTAGACTCTGAAGGATAGTCAGTTATATGCTAAGTTCTCGAAGTGTGAGTTCTGCTTGAGTTCGGTTGCATTCCTGGGTCATGTTGTATTAGCAGAGGATATACAGGTGGACCTGAAGAAGATTGAGACAGTCAAGAACTAGCCTCGACCAGCATCAGCTATAGAGATTTGGAGTTTCTTGGGGTTGGCAGGCTACTATCGTTGGTTAGTGGAGAGGTTCTTGTCTATTGTAGCCCCGATGACCAGGTTGACCCAAAAGGGTTCCCAGTTCAGATGGTCGGATGAGTGTGAGGCGAGCTTTCAGAAGCTCAAGACAGCTCTGGCTGCGGCACCGGTATTGGTTTTGCCCACATGTTTAGGGCCTTATACAGTCTATTATGATGCTTACCGAATTGGGCTTGGTGCAGTATTGATGCAGGATGGCAGAGTCATTGCTTATGCTTTGAGGCAGTTGAAGATCTACGAGAAGAATTATCCAGTTCATGATCTAGAGCTGGAAGCCATTGTTCATGCATTGAAGATTTGGAGGCATTATCTGTATGGCGTGACGTGTGAGGTGTATACTGATCACAAGAGCCTTCAGTACTTTTTTAAGCAAGAAAATTTGAATTTGAGGCAGAAGAGGTGGTTGGAGTTGTTGAAAGATTATGATGTTACTATTCTGTATCACCCGGGGAAGGCCAATGTGGTGGCCGATGCTTTGAGTAGGAAGTTAGCCAGCATGGGAAGTCTTGCTTATATTCCGATCAGCCAGAGACCGCTTGCTTTGGATGTTCAGGCCTTGGCCAATCAATTTGTGAGGTTGGATATTTTTGAGCCTATTCGGGTGTTAGCTTGCACGGTCGCTCGTTCTTCATTATTGGAGCGTATCCGTGATCGACAATTTGATGATCCCTATTTGTGTGTCCTCAGAGACATGGTACAACGTGGAGGTGCCAAGCAGGTGACCTTAGATGATGATGGTGTTTTGAGATTGCAGGGGCGAGTTTGCGTGCCCAATGTTGATGGGATTCGAGGGTTGATCTTAGCGGAGGCCCATAGTTCTCGGTACTCTATTCATCCGGGCACCGCGAATATGTATCAGGATCTGAGGCAGCATTATTGGTGGGATAGAATGAAGAAATATATTGTTGCATATGTGGCTCTATGTTTGAAATGTCAGCAAGTTAAGTATGAGCATCAAAGGCCTGGAGGATTGTTTTAGAAGATTGAGCTTCCCGAGTGGAAGTGGGAGAGGATTACCATGGATTTCGTTATTGGACTTCCGTTGACCCGGAAGAAGTTCGATGCAGTTTGGGTCATTGTTGATAGACTGACCAAGTCAGCGCATTTCATTCCTGTTGCAGCCACCTATTCATCCGAGAGGTTAGCTGAGGTCTATATCCGGGAGATTGTTCGTCTTCATGGTGTATTGGTATCTATCATCTCGGACCGGGGCACGCAATTCACCTCATATTTCTGTAGATCAGTTCAGTGATAGTTGGGCACTCAGGTGGAGTTGAGTACAACATTTCATCCCAAAACGGACAGTCAGTCCGAGTGGACTATTCAGATTTTAGAGTATATGCTCCGAGCCTGTGTTATTGACTTTGGAGGCTCATGGGACCAGTGTTTGCCTTTAGTAGAGTTCGCCTACAACAATAGCTACCAGTCCAGCATTCAGATAGCTCCTTATGAGGCATTGTATGGTAGGCGGTGTCGATCTACCGTCGGATGGTTTGAGCCGGGGGAGGCTCGGTTATTGGGTACGGATCTGGTTCAGGAAACCTTGGACAAGGTCAGGATTATTCAGGACAGACTTCGTATGACTCATTCCAGGCAGAAGTGTTAAGCATACCGCATGGTTCGAGATGTGGATTTTATGGTTGGTGAGCGTGTATTGCTCCGAGTGTCGCCGATGAAGGGCGTGATGAGGTTCGGGAAGAATGGTAAGCTTAGCCCTAGGTTTATTAGCCCATTTGAGATTCTCGATCGAGTGGGGGAGATGGCTTATAGACTTGCTTTGCTGCCTAGCTTATCAGGCGTGCATCCAGTGTTTCATGTGTCTATGCTCCGGAAGTACCACGACGATCTATCCCACGTGTTAGATTTCAGCACTGTCCAGTTGGACAAGGATATGTCTTATGGGGAGGAGCCGGTGGCTATTCTAGACCAGCAGGTTTGTCAGTTGAGGTCGAAGAGTTTTCCCTCTGTGGGTATTCAGTGGAGAGGTCAGCCTCCCGAGGCATCGACCTAGGAGTTTGAGTCTGATATGCGGAGCCGTTATCCTTATCTGTTTCCCGACTCATGTACTTCTTTCTTCTGTCCGTTCGAGTAGGAACAAATGTTTTAGAGGTGGAGAATGTTATATTATTCATTCCGCACTTCCAAGGCCCTAAAAAACCTCATTTTTGGTCGCCTCGATTTGCGTGCGCAGTTCGAGCGCGTAACCGTAAATCTTAAATGTGAAATTTTGTGAAAAATGCTAAAACTTGGTATTAAAATGAATAAATTTGACTTCGGTCAATATTTTGGGTAAACGGACCCGGACCCGTGATTTGACCGTCCCGGAGGGTCCGTAGAAAAATATGGGACTTGGGCGTATGCCTAGAATCAAATTCCGAGGTCCCAAGCCCGAGAAATGAATTTTTGAGTAAAATTATTTTTCTGAAATTATTAAGGAAAATTGAAGTGAAAATTGATTAGAACGTGTCGGTATCGGGCCCGTATTTTGGTTCTGGTGCTGGTACTGGTCTTATATGTGGTTTAAGATATTTTTGTGAAGTTTGATTGAAATCGGACGTCGTTTGACGTATTTCGGACTTAAAACTCTAAATTTGGGAGTTAATGAAGTTTTAAGAAAAACTAGTGATTTTGAGGTTTGATTCGTTGTTTTGATGTTATTTTGGCGATTTGATCGCACGGTTAAGTTCGTATGAGGTTGTTGAGTTAGTGCATGTGTTTGGTTACGAGCCCCGAGGGCTCGGGTGTGTTTCAGATTGGTGTCGGAGTGTTTTTGAACTTAGGAATTAGTAAATAAATAGGAATCATCACATTTTAATTACACAGCTACATTACCAACCTGTTGATCGGCCTAGAGCCAAGGTTAATGTCAATTTGGGCTCATTGGAAGCCCAAACAGCATCACCCGTTCTGTTTAAGATTAATTGGGCCTGTGATGTGGCTACAGACCCAGTGTTTCTTCAGCCTGCTTCTCGTGAGGTTTGGGGTTCATTAGATTTGGGCCAGTTGTGCAACAACAAGCCCAATTTCCATGGCACCAGGTTTACGTCTGGACAGATCCATCTATCAAAACTGGGCCAAACCTTTAAGGCCTAAAATAATTGCTAGAAGTCACAAACTCTTTAA
>MDKF010374720.1:0-11960 GCA_026770625.1 Nicotiana glauca
GGCGCCTTTGCAGGAGGTGCTTCAAACTCGAGTGGTACAGACACATTTACCACATCGCCCTCAGAGGGCTGGATCGGAACAACAATGGGATTGAGGGTAACTGCTAGCTTCTTAGGCTCATCTCCTTCAGCTATCAAGCTGATTGACCCCTTGGGATCCCACTTATCCTCAATCTCGATCTTATGGATGCTCCCACACTTGTGATCAAGTAGAGGGATGTTGCGGAAGTTGGGAGAGGTCTCCTTTGCTATAATGACCTTGTTATCAATCAAGGTTTGAATCTTGTCTTTCAGCGAGCGACACTCGTCGATGGTATGTCCTTTAATTTCGGAATGGTATGCGCAGGTTTTGTTAGGGTTGATCCATTGGAAAGGATTTTCTGGAGTTATGGCTGGGATAGGTGAAATGTAACCGGCTGCTTTGAGTTTTTCATATAATTGGTCAATTGGCTCGGCTATGGCAGTATATTGTCTGGGAGGTCTTCGGTCGAAATTTGGTTTGGGTCGAGGAAAATTTTGGCGAGCGGGTGGTGATGGGTAATGAGAAGGTTGGGAGTTGTATGCTTGGTACACAGGCACAGGTTGGGAATATCTTGGTGAAGTGGGTTGATATGTAGGCGGTGGAGGTGATTGGTAGGCAGATGGCATTTGGTATGTAGGTGAGGGTGCTTGGTAATTTATGGTAGGCTGGTATGTGAGTGGAGTTGAAGGATAGGTCTGGTATTTTATAGGGGAATTGTTCCTCTGCGTAGCCATTACAGAATTTACGTCCTTTTTCTTTGACGAGCCACCACACTGTAAAGCCTTGTTGGTGGCTTGCAATGCCTCGAGGTTAGTGACCATACCATTTTTGACCTTGGACCCGTCTAATCAACTTCTTGAGTTCAGCGGCCAAATTCTGAATGAGGGAGCCCTTGTCATCTGATTCGGGTGCACTTGTGATTGGCTGAGTGTAGTGGGGTATAGTGTCCACAAAGATAGGGGCGTTATGGTCTTTTGTGGTGTTTTGTTGTTCGGGAATGAGCAGTGGAGTGTTATTGCATATATTGCAGGCTTGGGTATGAGTGGGTTGTATTGGTGGTTGCGGGATATTTTGTGGAGGTGCAGGGTTCTAGGTGTTAACATCAGGAGCGGTAAGAGTAATTGACAGGCTTCCCAGGTTCCGAACTTGGTCCAATTCCACTCGAAATCTCAGCAACGTTTGCTCAAGATAAGCAGCAATCTCCTTGGCAATTGCGGCATTTTGAGAAGTTTCCTCAAGTTCCTTTCTAGCGCTTGCATCTCCCATTTTGCCTTTGTTCCTATTTCTTGTAGGACTCGGAGGAGGAGGTGGAGGACCCTTGGATCTTGTTGAGTATGCTGATGGTGCCAGAATTCACGAACTAACCTTTAGGGAGGGGAATAAAAATAAAAGAAAAACAAAAAGGTAAAAAGTTAGTGCGGATTCTGAAAAATAATATTGCGGTATTTAAACACGTTGTGCAATAGTATAAGTCGTTTCCTAATTTGGGTGCCTCGTTGTGCCCGAGGTAGGCCTAGCGACAAATTAAATTTGGAGAACTTATAATGCTAAATGCCTCATTTTATTGATAAAACAAGACGAGTCTTAAAACAACTGAATGATAAAAGATGTCACTAATGGCCAGTGGCCTTATTACATTATGAAAGCATAAAAGATCCTAACTACTTGGTCCCAGAAGGACCTTCCCCAGATTCGGTACTCTTGCCTCCCTCGTACAGCTGCATCAACTCGCATAGTACTAACAGTAGATAGGCTCGAGCTAGATGTCCGCCTGCACTTCCCTCGGCATTCTGACAGTCTTCAATTCTTTTCAAGAACTTTCCTTCCAACTCCACTAGACCTCGCTCCAGATACCCCAGCCGGTTGTTGGCGTTGACAGCCATATCCTTCCACTCGTTGATCAGCTTCTCGTGGGCTTCCTGTATTTCCCGATGTTCATTCTCACATTCTCGCATCCTCTTGCGCAGCTGATTGTATTTGACCTGTGCTTCAGTTTTCTCATCAATAATCCTATGACCATGGACAAATCCTGGACGACCCAAACCAATGTGATCATCTTCCAACCAACCCGTGTAGTGCGGTACACACCCGGCATGATACCTGTCTGGTTCAATAGACTCCTTCCCTAAGACTAGCTTGCAGTGCCACATATGCTGAGCGTGACACCTGTGCGGGCTATCATCATCTTGAAAGTCAGCCCTGAAATGACTCATTTTCTCTATCCTGGGTATGATCTGCTTTCTTCCAGCTTGCCTCATGACTCGGAGAGGGACATAAGGATGAGTTCCCCTCAGACCGATGAGCACGAGAAATGGCGCATCTCGAGAACGGACAATGAACTCCCCTGTTGGGAACCACTCGAACATCCACTGTACTTGCTCTTCTTTTAGATTTTCAAACAACTCTACCCATCCACTGGCGTCCTCTGGCTGATCGAACATGTTGGGCATGAAGTTCATTCGCTTTGGGTGGTGAAAAGCGATATGGTCATCCCAATCCCTGCGTATGATTTCCTGTCTGTAGTCGCCTTTCTGAAGGTGTTCTATGAGCCAAAGTTGAAGTAGCAGATTACAACCTTCGAAGTGCGGAGCCCCTTGTTGACATTTTCCCAAGGCTCGATACATTTCGGCAGTGATCATGGGCACTATGCTGAAAGACTGCCCGTCGATACCTTCCATTAAGGTTTTGGTCACCATGGCTAGTCTGGTGTGGATCCTAACCCTCTTCATGGGAAAAATTATCATACCCAAGAAGCAAAACATGAACACAAAGACCCTCCTATGTATGTGCCCCAAAGAGGTGAGGGCGAACTCGTTAGTGCAGGTGCGATAAGACTTGCTATGGCCATACCTCTCGTACAAGAAATCAAATGGTATGTAGGAGTCCTTCAGACAAGCTAGGTCGGGATTTTTCTTGAGTCCCATCATCTTAAGGAAACCTCTACTTTTGCGGTTTTCCGGCATAAGCAGGCCAGGAGTCTCCCAAGGGATACCAGCTAAACCCCCTATTTCTTCCAGTAAAGGAGTCATTTCCAAATCCCCGAAGCGAAACACCGATCGATCACTATCCCAAAACAAAGTGGCAGCCTCTATGATTTTGTTGTTAGGCTGGATTTCCAGAAGTGAGGGCAAATTCCCTAAGTACTTGCGGACGAGGGTTTGATCGCTGGCATGAAGATCTTCCCACTAGCTTAGCAACCTTGGGTGAATGTTGGATACCATACCGAATCTGGGGAACTCGTGCCTCATTTTCTGCAAAACAAAGTGTTAGGCCCTTAACCCCACCAGACTCGACTATTTAAATCAATAATTAGCAAAAGGCATTCAGTTCTCCAAATAAATGCACATAACGTGGAGGTGCCCATTTGGGTTTCGAGGAAACCCGATGGACTTTGGTTTAGGCTATCTTAAGGAGTCATTATGTGGACACATAACTGACTCGGCTAGGGTTGACCATGATGCATGAACAGTTTAATGGAATAAGGTTTCTACTTTTGAAGTGCTAGACAAGGTACCCTTGAGCGGACAACTCAAGAGGGAAAGGCGCGGAACCGTCGACTACACCGTTGATCGACTGGTTTTACCGCAAATATGCCTTTGCCACATTTAGGGGGTTATAATATTGGAAGGGCGCAACCACTCATTATAAGCGTTGCTATAGGCTTTGTTTTGGCACGAGTGGAATATGATGTTGAGGAATGCAGTTACAATAATGAAGCAAATTGCATGTATTTTCACGTTCAAAAAGATTACAATAAATACTCGGAAATTACAACGGAATTGAAATAATAAGGCAGTAAAAGAAGAAATTAAAGGGAAAGAAAAACATGAAGAGCCAAGTTAGTATTTTTGATGAAACAGTTAAAGACAGAAAGTAAATGCAATTAAGGAAGCAATAAAGTCACAAAAGCATGTAATGGTAGAAGCCTTAAAGAAATCCCCAGCAGAGTCGCCATGTTGTCGACGCCCCCTTATTCCCCCCTTCTTTAAAAAGAAAGAAATCGGGTTTACGATATTATGGACAAAACAACTCTTATTCCCTTTTGAGGAATCAGGTTATGGAATTCGAAGAGTCGCCACCTAATGATTATAGTGCATTTAGGACATATTAAAGAGAAGAAGCGATTTTGAAAGAGAACTAGAGTTCGGGTAAGGGCTTGAGATTATCTCGAGGGGAAGGTGTTAGGCACCCCTCAAGATCCACTATTGTGGTTCCCGGCCATGCTTTAATTGTGACTTTAAAAGGAAGTGAGAGAAAACAAGTAAAACTTTGCACATAAGAATCACGAATAAGTTTCAAGTTTTGAAAAGGGTAAAGAAGACAGAAAGAGACAGTTTTTAGAAAAAAAAAGGAATTAATTTGAGTAACAGAATTAAAGAAGACACTGCAAATGAAAGGAAAAAAGGGGGTCCTAGGTTTATACAAAATATGGATCACATCAATGCAATACCCAACAATCACTCCTCAAAATAGGGGTCACACGAGATATTAGCGCACCGGTCATCATATCCATATTCTACCCTCCCCACCCCGTTAAGGTATTTAAACGTGTGGATTGGTCATGGGTGCTTATTGCGTGCTATTACCCGTCCCGTCCTATAAGTCCTAGAGGGTATTTAGGACCACTTATTCCTATAAGGCAAGGACTAGGCTGAACCCTTAGGTTTAAAGGTTAAAATACTAGACGACATACATAACAAATAGGACTTCACGTAAAGGAATCAAAAAGAAAATAAAAGGCTCAAGAAACCCTCCATAGATAGCATATAATTCGCACGTCTCAGTCACATTTAAGGTCTAAAATGAGAGTTCTAAAACAGGAATATTGAAGATAGGTTTTGGCAGAAAGCAGAAAATTTGATCAAAATTTCAGAATTGTAAAAGAAATAGCGGTAAGTATATGGCAATTTAGGAATTAGTAAAGAACACTTTGAGACACGCTTTGAAAATATACAGTAGAAGTGTTAAAGATGCAGTACTCTATAAGTAAAAATAGCACGATTATTGACTAGGAGAGGTTACCCATTAGAAAACATAACAGAAAAGATGCAAGATTATGTGATTATCTAAAAAAAATAGGATAGAAGTTTAGTAGGAAAACAAAGCGGACTTCAGAGAGGCGAAAATGAGAAACAAGTTCGAACAGTTAAAAGAGGTTGGATAGTCTAAAACAGGTGAAAACATGATTAATCAATTTATTAGGTCCTAAGGCTTGTCTAGGCGTCATATACATTGCCTGATTGCAAAAGGGAAGTGAACATGCATAGTTGATTTCCAGTTTTTAAGAGAAACTGTTAGCCAGACTTATGTTGTCAAATTAAAAAAAACTAGTAGGCGTTCAAACGATTGCAACTCAGATTGGATAAAATACTTAGTACGTGATATCTAATGCACATAAAGGTCCTAAAACATGATATCTAAATGCTAGTGAGGATGCAGCAGCAATCTTTATAACAGTAGTTCGTTGGTTATTAACTAAGTGTGATTACGAAGTGAGTATAATAACAAACTAAAGGTAAAAGAGCCAAAAACAGGATTTCTAATCATGTGAGATGCATGTCCTATGCAGGATGTCTATTGCACAAACAAATAAAGCCCTACAAGCATCCTTTCTACCCGTAACCCTTACACTAAGCATGCATAGTCCCCCCATTTCACTATAAACCCCAATCATTCATTACAAATTATGACAAACCAAGATAATTAAATTACAGTAGTGAAAAAATAAGAAGTTATTCTATAAGGAGCCTTCAACCAGGCCCGAAATCTCCAACCTCACTTCTTCCGAGTTTCACAGCCTTTTACCAAGATTTGGGTGCGGCAAAGCTCCCTGAGGGCCCATTGGGGCCCTTGGCCAATACCAGGCACCCAATCAAATCAACATTTGAACAAGTGCAAGTGTGGAATTACCAGCCTTGTGCATCAAAGTTCAGTGGGTACTCAAGGTACCCAAAGCAATGCTTACACGAAGGGGGTAGAACCTAAATTCTAGGAATAGTGAGATTGTGATAGGGTTTAAAGAAATTGAGTTAAAAACAGTTGAAAGATGATCCATATAGAACCAGTTTTGAAAGAAAACAACAGAAGAGTATGAGAGGAAGGTGAGTGAAACAATATTTGATTAGAGTATCACACAGTGTTCAAGGAATACAAACACAAACAGGGGGCAGGGGACATAGGGACAAGTAAATCCTATGTGAGAACACAATTACACATACACAGACATCAAAGAGAAGCACTTCAGGGTTTTAAACATTTAAACAGGTTTCAACCAAAAGGGGTCAGGATTACATGCTGGTCATGTACTGGACTAAGGGACAGGAGAGACATGCATTAATCAAAATCAGTAGACATGCTGAATTGGGAGAAGGGTAATCATATCAATGAACTAGCAAAGAGGCATGCTAATTGCAATGTAAACAGCAGAACCATAAGTAGAAGCATACAAGAAACAAGAGAAAGTGCAATACAAATAAAAACATGTTGCTTTGAAGCTGTAAATCAAATAGGAGACATACCAGTTGAAGGTAAGGTAATGCAGAGCAGTAGGGAGCAATAATATGCAGGGTGGTGAGCAATAATGTGCAGAGAAGTGAGCAGCAATATGCAGAGAGTATGCAGAGAGGTGAGCAGCAGAGTAGGCAAAGAAGTGAGTAACAGCAGGCAGACCAAAGCAAGTAGCAGAGTAAAGAATAGCAGAACAACAAAGTAGCCTAAGTTCAGCCTGGGTTTTAAACCAATTGAGTAACCAGTAGTCACAAGGGAAGTGAGAGAGGTTATGTAGGAACAAGAGAAAGCACTGAGTATGTTTTCGTGTAAGAAAGAGTTCAGAATAATGAATTCTGTTTGTGTTATGCTAAAGAGAGGGTAGAGTATTTATAGTTTTGAAAACCAATAGAGAATAGGGTAACAAGTGCATAATTATAGAAACAATACCAATTGGAATCAATCACAGGACCTAATTCATTTTAATCAGGGAGTCGTGATTTGAATGGAGGTACAGGTTATATCAGATAAAGGAAAGAATCAATTAGACGACTGATTACACCATAGTAAGAGTAGTAAGGCATGTAGTATGTAATAAGGGTCAGATACATAATGCTTCAAGTAAGGAAAGCATATACTGAATATTTGAAAACATAGTTAAGAGCACAAATATGGTAAAAAAATATAAATTAACTCTGAAAATTAGTCAAAGAATCACGGACGAGACTAAAATCAGAGGGAATCAGTGCTAAGTATAGAGAGCATTTCACAAGTAAGGAAATAATTCAAAACTCAGTGTAAGAACTTCTAAGGAAAACACATACAAATCATGGATTCGAAGAGATGCACAAAAATCAGTAGAATAACATTTAGACTTGTAAAATACAAGAGGCGTAAGAGTCAGAGAACCCTAAGCAGGAAAATTACAGGTTCAGTAGAAGACCGGAACCCTAATAAAACTTAAAGCATGGAACTCGGATTAACCAGAAAACCACACAAACAAACTCATAATCCAAACATAAACACATAATACAGGCATAAGCACACAATACTCAAAAAAAAGAAGCAGAAGATATAGTGATTTTGAAAGGGGTTCGGAAACCCTAGTTTTGAAAAGAAGAATAGAACGTTGAAAAACTTGAATTAATCGAAGAAATCGAGTAGTGAGTAGTGTAAAACATAATGAATAAGCTGAAAATCGTTTTTAAAAAAGACAGAGATTACGAGATTTAGGCAAAAAATAGGGTTTTGCAATAAATCAGTAAGGTAAGGAACCTGGCTGTGAAACTCGTTAATAATGGCGTACATAGTACCATCGGAGAGGAGGCCAAAGATAAGCCGAGCAAGGCTTCCAGTGACTATCTCACATGGTGGAAATCCCTAGAGCCTCAAAACTTAGAGAAGATCAACGAGACAAGGCTCCGTGGTGACTGGTGGTTGAGAGAAGTGAGGATGGAGATGGTTGGAGAGGCGATGAAGATGATCAGAGAAGAACCAGAAGGTTCTAGAGAGAAGAAGGAGACAAAGAGACCAAGAGAGAGACCGGTCTCTATGAGAAATGAGGGGTCAAGGGGGGGTCGTTAGATTTAATTTAGGAAAGATAATCTGGGTCGTTGATCTCATTTGATCAACGGCTCAGATTAGATCAAAGCTGGACATGGTTAATGAATTAGTATGGGTCTGGTTAATTTGGGATATGGGTTGGTCTGAAATGGGGTTCAATGTTGTTACAATTAAAATGGAAATAGGCTAGCCTTTGAATAGCCACTTTTCCCTTTTTTAATTAATTAAAATAGTTAAAAATAATTTTAAAACAAATTGAAAATACGGTGCTAATTGATAACATATAAACATTAAATTAAAAATATCTGAAGCAATTTTATAATTATAAAACGCGGTTAATTATAACATAGGCTATAATTGCAATTTTAAACAATTTAGCTTAAAAAATATCGAATAAATTTATAAAAAATATGCAAAAATCACCTTAATCATATTTGGTGTAAATATAATGATGTAAAATAACTGACTCACAAAAAAGGATAATTTTGGAATAATTATTGAGGTTTTATACTATTAAAATAGACAATAAATTAATTCTAAAATTTTTTAAAAAAATTGGGAAAAATACTAAAACCTTTGGGGATGCTTATATATGCATATGAATGCTATTTGAAAGTATTTTTGGGGTATAAAAATACATAGGGAAAAATTGGGTATTAACAGCTGCCCCTCTTTACTTGAGGAGGATGAAAGAGTTGTCGGATAAAGATAAGATGGCCAATTTTGACTGGAATTGGCGATTGCGAAAGAATTTTGACCGCCCTCTAGTTTCTGAGCTGCCTACATATCCCTGGTTTTACAGGAATCAGGCCATATGTAGTTCAGGAACCAATGATGGGGATTAGGAAAAAAATGGACGCGATGGTCTAGTTTGAGAAAGGTTACGAAGTCGAACAGGTTGCGAAAACTCGGAGCGGGAGCGCTCCTGCTGAGACGGCCGTTTTCCAGCCGGAGTACCTGTGAATGAATGACGTAGTGTATATTTGCGCATGATTTAAACATGATGCAAGTTCCCGTTTGGACCATGAATGCGGCCTTTGGACGGTTAGGATGACGTCCTCAGACTATGATGTACCGGGCCATGAAGAGCATAAAGTAAAGATTTGCAGGCCATGAAATGACGTTCTCGGGCTATGCAGATGGTGCCTCCAAACTATGACACCTTTGAATAGGTTGGCGCTCTTTCAGCCCATGAGAAGGTGGCAATTTTTCAGCCAAATGAATGCAAAGGATGGCGATCTTTCAGCCAGAGCTAGAATTTAAATTGTAGGTGGCGATATTTCATCCGTTTGAGAATAAAAAGTGGCGATATTTTAGCCATGCAGGAGACAATGCTTAGTCTCGGAAGGCAGATAGGTAGTCTTATGCAGGATGGAGGCAGAGCTTAACCTCGGAAGGCAGAAAGGTAGCCTTATACAATGCAGGTGGAGACAGAGCTTAGTCTCGAAAGGCAGATAAGCAGCCTTATGCAGGATGGAGGTAGAGCTTAACCACGGAAGGCAGAAAATAGCCTTATGCAAAATAGAGATGGAGACAGAGCTTAGTCTCGAAAGGCAGATAAGTAGCCTTATGCAGGATGGAGGTAGTGCTTAACCTCGGAAGGCAGAAAGGTAGCCTTATGCAGGATGGAGGTAGAGCTTAACCTCGGAAGGCAGAAAGGTAGCCTTATGCAATGCAGGTGGAGACAGAACTTAGTCTCGAAAGGCAAATAAGTAGCCTTATGCAGGATGGAGATAGAGCTTAACCTCAGAAGGCAGAAAATAGCCTTATGCAAAATGCAGATGGAGACAGAGCTTAGTCTCGAAAGGCAGATAAGTATCCTTATGCAGGATGGAGGTAGTGCTTAACCTCGAAAGGCAGAAAGGTAGCCTTATGCAGAATGGAGGTAGTGCTTAACCTCGGAAGGCAGAAAGGTAGCCTTATGGAGGATGGAGGTAGTGCTTAACCTCGGAAGGCAGAAAGGTAGCCTTATGCAGGATGGAGGTAGAGACATATCTTAGTCTCGAAAGGCAGATAGGTAGCCTTATGCAGGATGGAGGTAGAGCTTAACCTCGAAAGGCAGAAAATATCCTTATGCAAAATGCAGATGGAGACAGAGCTTAATCTCGAAAGGCAGATAGGTAGCCTTATGCAGGATGGAGGTAGAGCTTAACCTCGATAGGCAGAAAATAGCCTTATGCAGGATGGAGGTAGTGCTTAACCTCGGAAGGCAGAAAGGTAGCCTTATGCAGGATGGAGGTAGTGCTTAACCTCGGAAGGCAGGAAGGTAGCTTTATGCAATGCAGGTGAAGACAGAGCTTAGTCTCGAAAGGCAGATAAGTAGCCTTATGCAAGAATACAGAAAATGTAAAGAGTGAATAGTAATGAAATTTTCTTAGCTGACAGCTGATTGTGATATCGTGGCTGCTGGGGATGTTAGGTATAGATAGTAACTTTATGAATACGCGATTGTTCCTCACTCCTGAAGAGCACGAGTATGTGAATGTATTCAATAATTTGTGACCTGAGGTGCCTGCATTCAAAGAAAAATCGTGAGTTCTGTAGAGGGGAAAGCTTAGTTCGTATCCCCTGGCCCTTGACATCACGTATCATTGGGGGTAGTGTTGCTAAACAACAGCGATGCGAATGATATTTATGCATGATTTAGTAAATATAATGTAAATATAAATTTGAAAAACGGTTTTATTTTGGATGAACCAACAACTGCAACGTGGTTCAAGACACGGCAACCTCGTTTGTTCCAGAAAGTTGAGGGTCCTCCTCAAAATTCTGCCCCAGTTTACTGGGCTGGTACTGCTGACGGCTATACTGAATAACTGAACGCGGATCAATTCCAGAATTTTGAGGGTCCTCCTCAAAATTCTGCCCTAGTTTACTGGGTCGGCGCTGATGAAGAGACTGATAAATTGACTTCAAAATTTTGAGGGTCCTCCTCATCAAAATTCTGCCCCAGTTCCAATATCGTGGAAAAATGGAATTTTTATTAAAATGCGACCGAACCCATAGGGCTGCCTACGTATCCCCTCTTAAACAGGAATCAGGTCAGGCGTAGTTCAAATTACATCATGAAGAAAAACATGTGATCAAATGTAGTACCTCGTTACTGCCTCTGAGTTGATCGGCTTCAGCCAGACTTCTCCGTCCATTTCTGTGAGAATAAGGGCTCCTCTATTTAGAACCCGGTGAACCATGCACGGACCCTGCCAATTGGGAGAGAACTTCCCTTTGGCTTCATCTTGATGTGGAAATATTTTCTTCAATACCAGCTGCCCTGGTGTAAACTTCCTCGTCTTAACTCTTTTGTTGAAAGCTCTGGACATTCTATTCTGATATAACTGACCGTGGCAAACTGCATTCATTCTCTTTCCGTCTATAAGGGCTAATTGCTCGTAGCGACTTTTTACCCATTCTGCATCATGTAGCTCTGCTTCCTGTATGTCCCTCAAGGAGGGGATTTCTACTTCGACGGGAATGAAAGCCTCTGTACCATAAACCAGCATGTAGGGAGTGGCCCCAGTTGATGTGCGGACCGTGGTACGATAACCCAATAAGGCGAAACACAATTTCTCGTGCCACTGCTTGTGTCTTTCAATCATCTTTCTTAGTATCTTCTTGATGTTTTTATTGGCTGCTTCTACAGCCCCATTCATCTATGGTCTGTAAGTCATAGAGTTCGTGTTTAATCTTGAATGTTTCACACATTGCTTTCATCAGGTCACTATTGAGATTAGAACCATTGTCGGTGATGATTGATTCTGGCATCCCGAACCGACAGACCATACGGTCGCGGATAAAATCTGCTACAACTTTCTTGATCACCGCTTTGTAGGATGCTGCTTCAACCCATTTGGTAAAGTAATCAATTGCCACTAAGATGAACCTGTGCCCAT
>MU715394.1:0-20014 GCA_026770625.1 Nicotiana glauca
CCCGGAATCGAATTCCGAGGTCCCAGGCCCGAGAAATGAATTTTTCTGTTAAATTGTTTTCTGAAAATGTTTAAGAAAATAAAAATAAAATATGATCAAAAAGTAATGGTATCGGGCTCGTATTTTGGTTCTGACGCCCGGTACAGGTCATAAATATTGGTTAAGCGCTTCCTGTAAAGTTTGGTTGAAAACGGACGTCGTTTGACGTGTTTCGGCCTTAAATTGAAAATTTTGGAAGTTATGAAATTTTGAAAGATTTCTTGGGTGTTAAGGCTCAATTCATTGATTTTGATGTTATTTTGGCGATTTGATCGCTCAAGCAAGTTCGTATGATATTTTTGAGTCAGAGTACATATTGGTTTGGAGCCCCGAGGGCTCGGGTGAGTTTCGGATAGGTAACGGGGTGGTTTTGGACTTGGAAAAGCTGCAGAAAATTTGTAGCAGGTGCACAGGGATTTTCTTCTATGCGATCGCATAGGCATAGCTGCGATCGCATAGAGCAAAGTTCAAGGGTTCCCAAATCCTTCTATGCGATCGCATTAGCCTTCCTGCGATCGCATAGCATGTCATTTTCCTTCTACGCGATCGCATACTACTCTCCGTGATCACGTAGAGTAAATTTTGAAGCCTGGGAAATCCTTCTATGCGATTGCACTCTTCCTCCTGCGATCGCATTGTACAAACCCAGCCCCTCCACATTTTCCTCTATGCGATCGCACAGTGAGGATTGCGATCGCATAGAATAGCCTGCCCCTTCTACGCGATCGCATCTCCTCCCATGCGATCGTAGTGAACAATTTTATTTTACTCTATGCGATCGCATCCCTTGCTCCGCGATCGCATAGAGCAAAATTTCGCCCATTGATTTTAAGTTCTAAAAACAGAACAGACGGGATTTTTCCCATTTTCTCAAAACTCTCTCTTCTCCAACAGCATTTTTGGGCGATTCTTGGGCGATTTTCATCAAACGTTTTGGGTAAGTGATTCTTGACTCGTTTTCTTCATCTTCCATCAATATTATTCGAAATTCTTAGGCCTAAACATGTGTAAATGAGTAGAAAAATTAGAGAAATGGGTATAGTTAGGGTTTTCAAAGAATATGTGATTTAGACCTCGTTTTGGGGTCGAACTTAAGAACAAATTATATATTTGAACTCGTGGATGGATGGGTGAATTTATTTTGGTTCGAACCTCGTGTTTTGACCACGTGGGCCCGGGGTCGATTTTTACTATTCCGGACAGAATGTTGGAAAAAATTATATTTAGGCATTTGAGCTAGTTTGTTGAGTAGGATTGATGATATTAAATCAATTGTGTATAGATACGATTGAATTGGAGCCAAATTCAAAAGGAAAAGGCGTTGCTAAGGATTGAGTTGGCCGTAAACCTTCGAGGTAAGTGTTTGATCTATCCTAGCTTGAGGGAATAGGAATTGAATTTATGTGCTAATTGTTATGTGTGGAATCCGACGTATAGGCATGGTGACGAGTATCTATACGTTGGGGGTCGAGCATGACCGTGAGTCTTAAATGGATTAAACTTTTAATAATCTTATGAGATTATATGAAAGGAAAGATTATTGGTTTCATACCGGTAATATATATATATTATTTATTTAAAGATTATTGGTTACATACCGGTAATATATATATTGTTGATTTAAAGATTATTGGTTACATACCGGTAATATATATATTGTTGATTTAAAGATTATTGGTTACATACCGGTAATATATATATATATATTGTTGATTAAAGATTATTGGTTTCATACCGGTAATATATATATTGTTGAATAAATATTATTGGTTTCATACCGGTAATATATATATTATCGATTAATTATTATTGGTTTCCTGCCGGTAATATATTGCATGATTATTGTTATTGGACATAGTTGTCGGTGACATATTAGGAGGGTCGGGATGCACGCCGCATCGCTAATAAAATATTGCATGATTTCTGTTATTGGCCTTAGATGCCGGTGACATATCGGAAGGGTCAAGGTGCACGCCGCATCACTAACAGATAATGATTGTTGATATTGGCCATGGTTGCCGGTAATATATTGTATACTGCTTTAATAAATAAATGAAAGATTTATATTAAAAATGGGAGCGAGTGGTTGCACTCCTGTAATAAGATGAGTTGAGTTTGAAAGCGAATTAAATATCTTTATTTTTATTTCTTCTAATATACATATATATTCTGTGGCTACTCCAGAGCATGTTTCCTCTTCTTGAATATTAGATATTTCTCCTGCAATATTGTTGTATACATATATTTAACTGTATAGGTTTATGTGGGTGTCTGGTTCTAGCCTTGTCACTACTTCGCTGGGATAGGCCAGACACTTACCAGCACATGGGGTCGGTTGTGCTGACGCTACACTCTGCGCTCTTTTTGCGCAGATACAGGTTTCGGACAACAGCAGCAGCAGTAGTGCGAGTGTTGGTATTCCGACCACCGAGACATCGAGGTAGCCTTGCAGGCGTCCGCAGGACCCGTTGTCTCCTCTATCTTTACTTTTCAGTCTGTTATCTCATGTATTCGAGACAACAGTTTTATATTTCTTTCAGATGGTTATGTGTAGTATTCTTAGAAGTTCGTGAGTATTGTGACACCAGTTCTTGGGTAGTGATTTATGTTTGGATTTCGGTATCGCATGTAGTAATGTTTTCTAAGTCTTCCACTTAATTAATTTATTCCGCTGTAATCATAATATTATTGTTAAATGTTTGAAAATGAGAATTGTAAAAATGGATACATAAGTAAGAGTTGGCTTGCCTAGCTTCCATTAGTAGGCGCCATCACGATCTCCGATGGCGAAAAATCCGGGTCGTGACATTACTGGGAATGATATTGATGAGTTTAGCATACTAAAGGAGTTTCTTAATCATGAGTTTAGAATTAAGGATCTAGGTCATGCACATTATTTTCTCGGTATGGAGATAATCAGAGAACCAAATGGACTCATACTTAGTCAGAGAAAATTTACTTTGGATTTGCTACAAGAATTTGACTGCATTGATTTAAAGCCAGTATCTTCTCCACTCGATCCTAACTGCAAACTCCATGTCAATTCAGGAGAGCCTCTTGCTGATCCAACAACATACCAGAGAATTTTGGGGAAGTTAAATTTTTTAACGCATACGCGACCCGATTTATCATTCACAGTGCAACATCTAAAACAATTCATGCAGGACCCCCGAAGACCTCACTTTGATGCTGTAATAAGATGCCTTAAATACCTTTTAGGAAACCTGGGGATAGGCCTCTTTATGACATCTGGGGCCTCTTTTCTCCTAGCTGCCTTTTGTGACTCGGATTGGTCATCATGCCCGAATTCTCGTCGTTCTGTAAGCGGGGTTTTCATAAATATTGGGGGTTCACCTATATCTTGGAAGTCCAAGAAACAAGTCTCAGTTTCCCTTTCATCCGCTGAAGCGGAGTATCGATGCACACTTGGTTGGTACGTCTCTTGGAGGATCTATCAGTAGCACCATCTCTTCCAATCCCAATTCACTCCGACAGTCAAGCAGCTATTCACATCGCAAAAAATCCATTGTTCCACGAGCGCACTAAACATGTTGAGCTCGATTGTTATTTGTCCAACAACAATTTGTAGCCGGACTCATCTCTCTCTCTCGTTTGTCCCATCCTCATCTCATCTTGCAGATATATTTACTAAACCCCTCCACGGGCGTGATCATCACTCGATATTTAGCAAGTTGGGAGTCTCTTCTATCCCCTCCAACTTGAGAGGGGATATTGGAAAATTGAATGAGTTTGTGGATAAAGTAAGGGACAATGACCAGACAAAGCATGACAATATTCTCACATGCTCCACATCCTCCAACGGATGGAAAGAATATGGCACTACTTTTCCCAAAAATTAGTACATAGTCCTAGATAATATTAAATAAATCCACTAGTATGAGTTGCTCATGGATTTTTGAGTATTCTAAGAGATTACATCTCTCATTGTTACAGGATAAATATACTACTATGTACAACACTTTATTTTTCAAGAAAGCAAAAATTAGAAATTTCCTTATCTATGTGTTTTAATACACGTGAAGAAACATATTAAGGATATAATTTAAATAACTAAATGTGTGTTGTGCTCTCTCTAGCTAACCGTGTTTAAAATGATCGATCAGGATATCACCGTTATAAAAGAAGAAGAAAGAAATTTGTCAACCATTAAAAGAATGCTTACTTTGTGAGAATCATTGGTTTGATAAGCCTTCTCCATTTCCCTGCCTAATCCCATCCAAACTTCAGAACCAATCCCATTTGAAGAAGATAAACTAACCCCTTTTGTCATAGTAACGTAGGCAACATTCTGTTTCTCTTTAGATTCTGGAATTTCCACTGCATGATTATCTGCTCCTTTTCTCATTTGTTCATCGTTTAGCAGCTGAGATTTTGCAATATCAATTGAAAAGCATCCATCACTGAATTGGTAACTTGGTGTTTGTTGTTGGACTTGAAGCTGTACATGATCTTCACTAATACTTTCCTCTCTTCCCTTCATGTATTTTGATAGTAAATCCATCAACTCCTCGCATTTAGTGCCAGTTTTAGTTTCTTTCTCGAGCACCTGATCAGATGGTTTGCTCTGATAAATCGACTCACAAAGATTATGAATATCTTCTCCTTTGTGTGTAATAGCACACGAAATGTGTGCATCGAATTCACAAGAGCTGCAATGATAAAGCCACCCTTTATAACTCGGCTTTTTGCATAAATCACATTCGAAATCATAGGGAGGACAGAATTCTAAGTCCAATGTATGGCAGTGGGATGGCAGTTTTAGTGAAAGAGGTAATGCTAAACATAGTGTGTGATAATAAGTATAACATTTAGCACAAGTGTAAGAAAAGCCGGCGATTTCTTTTCCACAGGCTTTGCATCTTGTGGAGTCATGAATCGATGAAGAAGGCGTGGGTAGGAGAGTGAGGTGATGGATTGGATCGACAAGATGCTGCAAATTCTTGGGCATGTTGAAGCATACTTGATGAAGGAAATATGAGCATGTTTCACATTTGTAATAGAATTTATCAGGAAATATACTGAGTTTGCAGCCAGAACAAATTGCATTTCCTTTGGGAGGAAGCTTATTGGTGTACTCCAATTGATGTCCATGACTAAAATGTTTGGATTGAACATTCTCTTCTGTTTTTTCCATCACTTGTTACACCTTAACTTAGTTCTATTGCCTTCTTTTCTTCCTCATTAAAGGCAAGTTATGACAATTGTGTTTGCTTTTTGTGTTATTTTTTTCTTGGAGGCAACGAGATGAAATGTTCAACTCTTGTTACAAGAAAATGAAGCTATCGATTAGCTTTTTCATAAGTGTGTTTCTGAAAAAAAAAACTTCAGGTTTTGTCTTTCTTTGTACCATTTTTAATCTATTCCAAGGATCCTACGTGTTCTTTTGTCCTAAAATGGAAAAAAGATGCTCACTCTGGAAATGGACAACAGTATATTGCTAAAAAAGCCTAACCAAGAAAACAGTACATTCACAATAGAATTTCTAGACTTCATCTAATGAATTAAAAATACCACAACTATGCTGAATAAGTCCTTTTCGAAACAAGGCCGTTTTGCAAGAATGTGTTTGAATTAGAGCAGTTAAATTTGTAAAAATAGTACGGGCTAGTTAGTTTTCGGACTGATCATTCAAAAATAGCCAGCATTTGCAAAGTTATTGAAAAATAGTCACTATTTTGCTGCAACACGGAAAGGTCTAGCATAATATACTGGAGATCGGTGCACCTATGTATGAACTTCCATCAATATTATGCTGGAACTCCAATACGTGGAAAGCTCCAGTATACTATATTGGAGATTGGAGCACCGGTGCTCCAATTTTCAGTAAATTATGCTAGACCGGTATATCATACTGGAACTCTAGTATAATATACTGGAGTCCAGTATACTTATGCTGGAACTCCAGTATAATATATTGTAATTCCAGTATATTATACTAGAATATTTTTTCGGATTTTGAACAGTGTTTTCGTTCAGATTTATCTTTAGATGAAAAGTGGCTAAATTTCAATTACTTTTTAAACGGTAGCTATTTTTGAATGACCATTTGTAAATCTGGCTATTTTTAAATTTCTCCCGTTAAATTTGCCCTAGGACCAAATGACATGCCTAAGGTTGGGCTGGTTATTGACCCGCCAATTTATTGAACTTAGCCTATATTGAGCCAACCCATTTCAACCCTTTTAAAGTTGGGTCAATTTTTACCCCAAATTGATCCATGAGTAATTTTGCTAAAATATTTTAGAAATAAATTATTTTTGTTTGATATGTTATATATGACCATAACAAAAGAAAAAATATCTTATTTAGTAATTATACTATTCATAAGAAGACAATACATATTAAATAAAACTTGAAAAAAGTTGAGCGGGTTGGGCTATGAACCGAAATTTAGCCCATCTTGACTTAACCCATCTTAGCAAGTAATTTTTGGGCGGGTCATTATCCTGCCCAATTATTGACTCAACCCATTTTGACCCGCCTCTTTGACACCCCCTAGGTTGAATCAATCAAATAAGCATGCGCTACGATTTATCCTTTAGTAGGGCCTAGTCTAATAACTTGTTTGGCCAAGCTTCTTTAAAAGTGTTTTTTTTTTTTTTGCCAAAAGCACTTTTGGCCAAAAATTGAGGTGTTTGGCCAAGCTTTTGGAAGGAAAAAAAGTGCTTTTGAGAAGAAGCAGAAGCAGTTTTGGAGAAGCAGAAAAAAGTAGTTTCTCTTCAAAAGCACTTTTCTGAAAAGTGCTTTTGAGAAAAATACACTTAGAAGCAGTTTTTTAAAGCTTGACCAAATACTAATTGCTGCTCAGAAGTGATTTTCAAACTAATTAGCCAAACACAAACTGTTTCTCACCAAAAGTACTTTTGAGAAAATACTTTTGAAAAAAAGTATTTCTCAAAATAAGATGATTTTTAAAGCTTGGCCAAACGGGCTATAACTAATTGGATATTCAACAGCTTCGATTTCCGCTCTTTTCTTTGCATTTACTTTTCCTCTTCTTTAATATTCCAGGTTCTTAAAAAGCATTGGGCATTCACATGGTTTATCTTGTGGAAGAGTTTTTCTGGTCAAGCAAAGGGAGAAGGGATATTTATCTTGGCCAAGGAAGGCCAACTTCTCGATTGTTGACAAATTACTTGCTTTTTGTACTTGCAGTGAAGAGCCTCAAAATCTACCTTAACATCTCATTCAAGGAACCAAATATAAGCACTCGTCTATCTGGATTGCTAAAAATAAATTTGCTACTTTTCAAGTCCATTCCACTTCATCAATAATCTCCATAAAATTCAGCCAGAGTGTAATAATATGGCCTTATTTTGGCCTTGTTGTAAGAGGACTTGGTGGCCAATTTGAAACCATCAGAATTGAGATTTGCTGGTCAAGTTATAACCAAGCAAATCCAATTCTGATGGTTATAAATTGAGCCGATCCTGGCTCATTTGAGGTACACCAATGTCACGATCCAAATCCCGAACCCTGTCGTGATGGCACCTCTCGTGAAGACAAGGCCAGCCAATCAACCTAATTTGTCTTTTAAAACAGTTATTAATACAATTATAGTATAATCATGGTTTAATAATACCAAATAGCGGAGAAATATTGATAAAGATGCGAAAATTCAACCCAACACAGCCCTAACCGGGGTGTCACAAGTCATGAGCAATTAAGGAGTCCTGACACAAGTCTACTAAATACGAAATCCGATACAATAGTTCGAATAACATAGAAATAATGAGATAAATGAGTCACGGGGGCTGCGGACGCCAACAGCTATCTCGTAGTCACTGAAACACCACCTGGACTGGAAGGATCAGCTCTCAAGAAATGGAAATCTGTTATGCCTGAATCTGCACACACGGTGCAGGGAGTAATGTGAGTACTCCGACCCAGTGAGTAATAAATATAAATAATGGCTGAAAGCAAGAAACACGTAAAGGCATAAAGCATTCTATACAGAAGCAGTAAAACCACATAAATAGCAAATCAGTGAAATATCAGATGAAATCTCTTTTAAACCAGTAAAACAGGTAATTTGGCAGTAAATGACAAGTAGAAATCTGCCCCTCGGACTCAATATCAAAATAACAAGTAGAAATCTGCCCTTCGGGCTCAGTATCAAACTAACAAGTAGAAATATGCCCCTTGGGCACAACATCAAAATAACAAGTAGAAATCTGCCCCTCGGCCACAGCATTAGTAACTCAGAACAGAATCAGCCCCTCAGGCTCCGTATCAATCACTCAGTATGGTATCAGCCCCTCGGGCTCACTCTTAGAATAATATCATATAGTAACTGTTGCGGCGTGCAGCCCGATCCATATATCACTGCGGCGTGCAACCCGATCCATTTTAACGTCGATGGCGCTCCCTAGGGTGTGCAGACTTCGGAGGGGCTCCTATAGCCCAAGTGCTATATCGCTGCGGCACGCAACCTGATCTAATATATATATATCACTGCGGCGTGCAGCCCGGTCCATATAAGTATCGCTGCGGCGTGCAGCCCGATCCATATAAGTATTGTTGCGGCATGCAGCCTGATCCATATAAGTATCACTGCGGCGTGCAGCCCGATCCATAATATAAAACCCTCACATCCAGGCCCTCGGCCTCATATCACTCAGTGTATCCTCACATCTGGCCCTCAGCCACACTCTGTCAGAATATCATCACAAGCCCCTCGGACATTAGTAAAACAGTAGTTCTCAGCCCAAATTATCATTTAAAATATCATTTAAGTCTCAAATCTGAGTAAAAATGACTGAGTTTGTAAAACCATAAATATCAACAGGACTGAGTTCAAATACAAGTCAAAATAGTGAGGGAATAATGATAAAAATTCCTGAAGGGTTCAAATAATTGGCACGAAGCCCAAATATGGCAATCAGCCCAAAACATGATGATAACAAATAAATTTCAGTCAAATAAGCGGTAAAATCATCAATCGGGATGGACTAAGTCACAATCCCCAACAGTGCTCTACCCCACGCTCGCTATCCGGCGTGCAAGTCACCCCAACATAGCACTACGATGTGCAATCCGGGGTTTCAAACCCTCAGTAGATCATTTAACATCATTACTCAACTCGAACCGGCTATTTCTTTAACTCGCGACGTCTTTACCCTTCGAATTGGCATTCACGTGCATCGAATCTATCCAAAATTAGAACGAACATGTCATAATATGTTATGGGAACAAAGCCCAATAAAATAATCGAAAAATACCAAAATTCTCGAAATTAGCAAAAATCCGAGCCCCGGGCCCACATCTCGAAACTCAGAAATTTTTACGTCAACGGGTTCCTTATTCTCCCACGAGTCTAACCATACTAAAATTATCCAATTCCCATAACATTTCGACCCTCAAATCCGTGATTCTATCCAAGAGGGTTTTCTAAACTTTTCCAACAAAATTCACGGATTAAATGCCAAAACTAGTAATAGATTCAAGTTATCTAACCAAAATTGAGTTAAGAACACATACCCCGTTGTTCTCTCCAAAAATCTATCGAAAAATCGCCTTACCCGAGCTCCAAATCGCTAAAAATGGAAAATGGGAATGAAGTCCCATCTTCAGAACTTAACATTCTGCCCAGTTCCATTCTTCTTCGCGAACGCGAGGCCCTCTCGCGAACGCGAAGCATAAAATTTATGTTAATGGATTTGCTCAACGCGAACGCGATGCCTTGCCAGGTTTGGCCTTCGCGAACGCGACGCCTCTCACGCGAACGCAAAGCACAAAATGTGCAAGTCCATAATTTACTCTTCGCGAACGCGAAGGACAAAATGTGCATTGCCAGAATTTACTCTTCGCGAATGCGATGCCCTCTCGCAAATGCAAAGCACAAAATGCGCATTGCCAGAATTTACTCTACACGAACGTGATGCCCTCTCGCGAACGCGAAGCACAAAATGTGCATGACAAGAATTTACTCTTCGCGAACGCGAGGCCCTCTCGCTAACGCAAAGAAGGAAACGAGATAGTGCAGCAGAAAAATTCCAGCAGCTGCACAAGTCCAAATTTATGATCCGTTAACCATCCGAAACTCACCCGAGGCCCCCGAGACCTCAACCAAACATGCCAACCCATCCTAAAACCTCATTTATACTTGTTCCAATCATCAAAACACCTCAAACAACACCAAAACCATCAAATTACATCGAATTCAAGCATAAGTTCTTCTAAAACTTCCAAAATACGCATTCGATCAAAAACCCAACCAAACCACGTCCGAATGACCTAAAATTTTGCACACATATCTAAAATTACCTAACGAAGCTACAGCAACTCTCAGAATTCCATTTTGACCCTCGGATCAAAATCTCACCTATCAACCAGAAATTGCCAAAATACTAACTTCACCAATTCAAGCCTAATTCTACACCGGACCTCCAAAATTACTTCCAGTCACCCTCCTAAGTCACAAATCACCTAACAGAGCTAACCGAACCGTCGGAAATTCACATCCGAGCCCTCTAACTCATAAGTCAACGTCCGGTTGACTTTTCCAACTTAAGGCTTCTTAAAAGAGACTAAGTGTCTCATTTCTTACTAAAACCAATTCAAATCAACTCGATTACACAAGATATGGATAATGAAGCATAAAGAAGCTGAAAATGGGGAAATCGGAGCGGTAACTCATGAGACGACGGGTCGGGTCGTCACATCCTCCCCAACTTAAACAAGCGTTCGTCCTCGAACGTGCCTAGAGTTGTTCCAAAAGCCAACACTCGCTGAATAAACTTGCCCCGCATATACCAGGGAGTGATCCCACGTCACCCTATCTCATATAGGTCCGACATCACATTGTAACTGAAATTTTGCAATCCCATCTAGCCCATAAGCCATAGGACCACATTTCCACTTTTGAAAATCTTCCATATGATCAGAATCCAATATTTATACTGTGAATAAGCCCGAACAAGCTGTAATAACCCATACCTGCAACCTCAGGTGCAATTACCTGATATGCCACATAACTCAAACACATGTAGTGATAACTCCCATTCACAACAGCTGCACACAACACCTGAATACCGATAGGAAAACTCATATCAACTAAAGTTTCATCTCACACTTTCATATACTGCCGATGATAACTAAATCACGCGGTAAGCCATAACCATTTTCCATATCAACCATTCATGAAGTCACTTCCCCTTTGGCAAGTGCTACATCAACTTTCTGAGTCGAAGCTCGATATTATCCTTCCAACATACTGGAATCGAATCTGTTTGTATTCATTAATGATCCCTCTGATATCTTCTAATCCAACACACTACTCTGGTGACATGACACATCAATACAGACCTAAGCCATAACTCGCACAGTACGCGCGCCAATAAGCAACAGTCCGAATATACTAAATTCATGAAAATAACTCAAATGAAAGAGCTCTACCACAAGCGAATCACCATACTCACGGAGAAGTACATAATACAATGCCATACCAGTAAACTTATTGCACCATCCGGCTACCCCAGAAAGAGAAAATACTTCAAAGAAGAGAGCTGATTATGCAAGTTCTACAAGTACCACCCCAACGACATGCTATGGGCTCGTCAATCACAGTGGAACCCAGATACATGAATAGAATAATAATAACCAGCTCTTCTATAGTTCACATTGACACCAACCTCCCGAGCAATTTAGTTGCCAACAACATAATCCACCTGCCACAATCACAGACCTCCAGTCCAAGTATATCATATAGGAGCAATCCAATAAGTATACCTGTATATGCTAAATGAAATAAGATTCTCATGCTCCTGGACTGGCATAAATAACACTCTATATCGTAGGTATGAGCAAGCTATGTTGTCACCACTCAAATCAGCAATTTAACGCAGAATAGAAATTACCAAGTTTGTTCTGGAATCTAGCATCTTGGAAATCTCAAGTATAGTCCAGATAGTTCTTAACAAAGTTACGAATACGAGAAACATTATACCTTTAAGCTCAATATCCCACTTTAGGCATATCATAGCCTACGTATCTTTCGAGCATGAATATTGGCTCGGTGCTTGCACACAGGTTCAAACCTTCGCGCTCGCAGCGCATAGTTATCACCATCAATTAGCTCGACTAGTGCATCCAATGAGTTAGATAAAATACTCTCCTCAACATGCCACAGTCCCGAAATAATATATTTTTGAGAATTCCCCGTTTCAAATTCATAGATCACATAAATCATCGTAACTGATCACAACCTCAGCACTCAAATGACTGACACATCCCTCAAGTACGATCATACCATGATAATTATTTCCAAAAAAATTCTACAATACATAACAAGATCAAAATATTGGTAGTCGATCAGCCAAGTGAGTGTTGAAACGCCAATAAACCTCTGTTTATCACAAAACGGAATTCCTCTGGCTTGACCAGGCCATGTAGGTTACCAACCCAAGAATACTGCCTGTAATCAATGCACATTCTCATTGTGCCATCCTTCTTCTTCACAAATAAGACTGGTGCACCCCAAGATGACACACTAGGCCAAATGAACCCCTTTTCTAGGAGCTCCTGAAGTTGCTCTTTCAATTCCTTCAGCTCCGATGGTGCCATACGGTATAGTGGAATAGAAATGGGCTGAGTGTCCAGCACCAAGTCAATACTGAAATTAATATCCCTGCCCGGTGTCATGCCTGGCAGGTCTGTAGGAAATACATCGGGAAAAATCCCTCACATCTGTGACAGAATCAATACTAGGAGTCTCAGCTCCAACATCTCGCACAAAAGCTAGATATGACAGACAACCATACGCTGGGCTTTCAAGAAAGAAATTACTCTGCTAGGAACATAATCAGTCACACCACGCCACTCGATCCACGGTACACTCGGCATAGCCAAAGTAACTGTCTTAGCATGACATGGAGATAACAAATATATGACCCATATAACATCAAGTCCACCATGTTCAATAGAAATAGATCAACTCGGGTCTCCAGACCCTCAATAATCACAACACATGATTGGTACATAGAGTTCACAACAACAGTATCGCCCACTGGAGTAGATACATGAACAAGTAAAGAAGGAAACTCCCGAGGCATACACAAATAATGAGCAAAATATGAGAACACATAAGAATAGGTGGAACCAGGATCGAATAATACAGAGGCATCTCTGTAGTAAACTGGAACAATACCTGTAATAACAGCATCTGAAGCAATAGCATCTGTCCTGCCTGGAATAGCATAAAAATGAGCCTGGCCACCGCCTGATCGACCTTAATCTCCGTAAGCCATAACTGACTCACCAACACGCCTCAAAATGGAACCAATATAGCACCTAACCGTGCAATCAACTTAATAAATAGCAAACTCCCCAACTTGGCTCAAAGCCATAGATCAAAACGCACTCAGTAAATCATAACGCATATACTTTATTGTTGTCGTAATACTATAGTGAGGTTAAACTCACTCCTTCATATGCTTGTGGAAACACAAATCATCTGGAATTTTAACTCTTCTGCAATTCTTGCATTCACTCACACAACAGTTAAGCCCACTCTCTAGGCGATCAAATTTAGATTTCAACGCATATTCTTCGCTTGTAAATGAGATCTTCTAATAGACAACATAAGGATCACACCACCTTAGAACACTCCGCAGGAGATAACCCACCTGCTTTGCCTCCAATTAACATTTTGTATACCTTCCACTGTCATACATATTACACAATCACTTAATCTTCCTGAGTCCAAACTCATACCGTAACATGAAATTTACTTCACTCCAAATAGGATACATGAAAAGATTCTTCACGCGCCCATAACTCGGGGCTATGCATCCATCACAATGAAAATCAAACACTTAATTGTTCATCTATCATCCTGCAACCTTTCCTCGTCACTTCCAAGTCATATAGATATATCTCGCGGTACTGACATACTCATCACGTAGCTATCCAACCATCATTCCCACTAATAGGGACAATACCGAACATATAAGTTCAAAACACTTGCTCACACAATCAGCACCTCGGTGCTCAAGCCATAGGCAAAGATCCGGCCTCAAGTCCTCCAGACTGGCCCAACATCAAACTCACAGAGATCACATCTCACCCGTCGATCGAGGAATTATAAGCCATCAAGGCAAATCTAATATTGAGAGCTCGTTCGCGCATACGATCACGTGGAAAGAATTGTAAGAGTTACTTTTCAAGCTGAATCAAAGACGCACGATAATAATTTCAAGAATATGAAGTTTTCCTAAAGGTTCTGCAGCCTCTCGAGGATAAATACAGATGTCTCCGTACCGATCCGCGAGATTCTACTAACCCTGCTCATGTCTCGCAATACCTGGTAACCTAGGCTCTGATACCAACTTGTCACGACCCAAATCCTGAACCCGGTCGTGATGGCGCTTCTCGTGAAGACAAGGCCAGCCAGTTAACCTAATTTGTCCTTTAAAATAGTTATTAACGCAATTATAGTATAATCATGGTTTAATGATACCAAATAGCGGAAAAATATAGATAAAGATGTGGTAATCCAACCCAACACAGCCCTAACCAGGGTGTCACAAGTCATAAGCAACTAAGGAGTCCTGACACAAGTCTGCTAAATACAAAATCCGATACAATAGTTTGAATAACATAGAAATAATGAGATAAAGGAGTCACGGGGGCTGCGGACACCAACAGCTACCTCGTAGTCACCGAAACACCACCTGGACTGGAAGGATCAGCTCTCAGGAAATGGAAATCTGCTATGCCTGAATCTGTAAATACGGTGCAGGGAGTAATATGAGTACTCCGACCTAGTGAGTAATAAATATAAATAATGGCTGAAAGCAAGAAAACACGTAAAGGCACAAAGCATTCTATACAGAAGTAGTAAAAACACTTAAATAGAAAATCAGTGAAATATCAGATAAAATCTCTTTTAAACCAGTAAAACAGGTAATTTGGCAGTAAATGACAAGTAGAAATCTGCCCCTCGGGCTCAATATCAAAATAACAAGTAGAAATCTGCCCCTCAGGCTTAGTATCAAACTAACAAGTAGAAATCTGCCCCTTGGGCACAGCATCAAAATAACAAGTAGAAATCTGCCCCTCGGGCACAGTATCAGTAACTCAGAATAGAATCAGCCCCTCGGGCTCAGTATCGATCACTCAGTACGGTATCAGCACCTCGGGCTCACTCTCAGAACAATATCATATAGTAACCATTGCGGCGTGCAGCCCGATCCATATATTGCTGCGGCGTGCAGCCCGATCCATTTTAACGTCGACGCCACTCACTGGGGATGTACAGACTCTGGAAGGGCTCCTATAGCCCAAGCGCTATATCGATGCGGCGCGCAGCTCGATCCAATATATATATATATATCGTTGCGGCGTGCAGCCCGATCCATATAAGTATTGTTGTGGCATGCAGCCCAATCCATATAAGTATCGCTGCGACGTACAACTCGATCTATAATATAAAACCCTCACATCTAGGCCCTTGTCCTTATATCACTCGGTGTATCCTCACATCTGGCCCTCAACCACACTCTGTCAGAATATCATCACAAGCCCCTCGGGCATTAGTAAAACAGTAGTTCTCAGCCCAAATTATCATTTAACATATCATTTAAGTCTCAAATCTGAGTAAAAGTGGCTGAGTTTGTAAAACCATCAATATCTACAGGATTGAGTTCAAATACAAGTCAAAATAGTGAGGGAATAGTGATAAAAATCCCCGAAGGGTTCAAATAATTGGCACGAAGCCCAAATATGGCAATCAGCCCAAAACACAATGATAACAAATAAATTTTAGTCAAATACGCGGTAAAATCATCAATCGGTATGTACTAAGTCACAATCCCCAACGGTGCTCTACCCCACGCTTTCTATCTGACGTGCAAGTCACCTCAACATAGCACTACAATGTGCAATCCGGGGTTTCAAACCCTCAGTACATCATTTAACATCATCACTCACCTCGAACCGGCTCTTTCTTTAACTCGCGATGCCTTTGCCTTTCGAATTGGCATTCATGTGCGTCGAATCTATCTAAAATCAGAACGAATATGTCATAATATGTTACGGGAACAAAGCCCAATCAAAATAATAAAAAAATACCAAAATTCACAAAATTAACAAAAACTCGAGCCCTGGGCCAAAGCCCAATCAAAATAATCAAAAAATACGAAAATTCTCAAAATTAGCAAAAACTCGAGCCCTGGGCCCACATCTCGAAACTCAGAAATTTTTACATCAATGGGTTCCTTATTCTCCCACGAGTCTAACCATACTAAAATTATCCAATTCCCATAACATTTTGACCCTCAAATTCGTGATTCTATCCAAGAGGGTTTTCTAAACTTTTCCAACAAAATTCACGGATTAAATGCCAAAACTAGTAATAGATTCAAGTTATCCAACCAAAATTGAGTTAAGAACACATACCCCGTTGTTCTCTCCAAAAATCTATCGAAAAATCGCCTTACCCGAGCTCCAAATCGCTAAAAATGGAAAATGGGAATGAAGTCCCATCTTCAGAACTTAACATTCTGCCCAGTTCCATTCTTCTTCGCGAACGCGAGGCCCTCTCGTGAATGCGAAGCATAAAATTTATGTTAATGGATTTGCTCAACGCGAACGCGATGCCTTGCCAGGTTTGGCCTTCGCGAACGCGACGCCTCTCACGCGAACGCGAAGCACAAAATGTGCAAGTCCATAATTTACTCTTCGCGAACGCGATGTCCTCTCACGAATGCAAAGGACAAAATGTGCATTACCAGAATTTACTCTTCGCGAACGCGATGCTCTCTCGCGAACGCGAAGCACAAAATGTGCATTGCCAGAATTTACTCTTTGTGAACGCGATGCCCTCTCGTGAACGCGAAGCACAAAATATGCATGACAAGAATTTACTCTTCACGAATGCGAGGACCTCTCGCGAACGCGAAGAAGGAAACCAGACAATGCAGTAAAAAAATTCCAGCAGCTGCAGAAGTCCAAATTTATGATCCGTTAACCATTCGAAACTCACCTGAGGCCCCCGGGACCTCAACCAAATATGCCAAACCATTCTAAAACCTCATTCAAACTTGTTCCAATCATCAAAACACCTCAAACAACACCAAAACCATCAAATTACATCGAATTCAAGCCTAAGTTCTTCTAAAATTTCCAAAATACGTGTTCGATCAAAAACCCAACCAAACCACGTTCGAATGACCTGAAATTTTGCACACATATCCCAAATCACCTAACAAAGCTGCAGCAACTCTCAAAATTCCATTCCGACCCTCGGATCAAAATCTCACCTATCAACCGGAAATTGCCAAAATACAAACTTCGTCAGTTCAAGCCTAATTCTACACCGGACCTCCAAAATTACTTCCGGTCACACTCCTAAGTCACAAATAACCTAATGGAGCTAACCGAGCCGTCGAAAATTCACATCCGAGCCCTCTAACTCATAATTCAACGTCCGGTTAACTTTTCCAACTTAAGGCTTCTTAAAAGAGACTAAGTGTCTCATTTCTTTTTAAAACCACTTCAAATCAATTCGATTACACAAGATATGGATAATTAAGCATAAAGAAGCTGAAAATAGGGAAATCGGAGCGGTAACTCATGAGACGACGGGTCGGGTCATCACAACCAACAAGATTTGAATTATTCATTTCTTGTTTCTTCTCCTCCTCCTTTAGTAATTAAGATTATTTTGTAAGAGAGTTGAGTGTCGGGAAATACTTGTGTGAACCCTTCTTTGGAGTGATCTTGTGAGATTATTCTCTTGGGATATTTGGGATTAATTAGAGTTTTTATTCTAATTTTGTACTCTTATTGTTATTGTGAAATTGCTCCTCTCCGCTTGTGGACGTAGGCCACATTGACCAAACCACGTTAAATTGATGTCTTCTTTATCTGCTTTAATTACCATTATTATCAACTAGCATTGTCTTTGTTATTGTCATTATAATATTATTTGGCTAAATTCCGCACTACCCAGGTTCTCGATCCTAAAAAATTGGTATCAGAGCCAGATCTAATCGGGTTAGTTACAATAGCCAAAAAATATGACTCTAACAAAGACCTATGTTGAAAATTTTAACCGAAGTGCAAACTTTGGAATGTGGATATTAAAGATGGAAGCTATCTTAGTTTAGGATGGCTTAGATTTAGCACTGCAAGGAAAGGAGAAGAAGCCGGAAAAAATAACGAACAAGGAGTTTGCCGTCATAGACAAAAAGGCAAAAGCAAGTATTATCTTAAATCTCTCAAATGAGGTTTTGCATGAAGTTGCAGCAGAAAGCTCAGCCAAAGGCATATGGGAAAAACGAAAAACCCTGTATATGAAAAGGACGGTAGAAAACAGGCTTTACCTAAAGCAAAAACTCTACACTTTTCGTATGGATGAAGATACCTTTATACTTACACATCTTGATACTTTTGATTCTCTTCTTATGGACTTAAGTAACATAGATGCTGAAATTAAAGATAAGGATCAAGTTGTATTATTACTTGTTTCCTTACCCTAGTCGTTTAAGCATATAAGAGATACTATGATTTATGAAAAGGATAATATCTTTTATAAGGATATCAAATCTATTTTGAAATCAAAAGAACAAATAGATAGAGATATTACTGGGAAAACTAGTGGAACCAAGGGGAAGGCTTATTTGTAAGAGGTAGATCCTATAAGAAAGATTCAAGTAGCGAAAGACCTAAATCAAGGTCAAAATCCAGATACAAAAATGTCATGTGCAAATACTGCCATAAGAAAGGTCATATTATTTCTGAATGCTTTAAATTGAAAAGCAAAGAAAAGCATACAGAAAAGAAAAATGAGCATAAGAATACTGACACTGCCGAAGCAAGTGTAGCTGCTGATAAGATTGAGGGAACTATTTTTTTAGCAACTAATAATAGTTTCAAATCTAACAATGAGTGGACTTTAGATTTGAGTTGGTCTTATCATATGTGTCCCGATCGGGATTTACTTACCATATATGAGATTTACCAAAGATGAATCTATTGGAGGTGGAGTTTTCTTAATGGGCAACAATGTTGCCTGCGAAGTTATTAGAAAAGGTACAGTCCGAATCAAAATGCACGATGGTGTGTTGAGAACTCTCACCGATGTTAGACATGTTCCCGACTTGAAGAAAAATCTCATATCTTTGGGAACTCTAGAATCTCTTGGGTGCAAGTACACAGGTGAAGGTGGAGTTTTGAAAGTTTCTCATGGTGCTCTTATGATCATGAAGCACGCAGATCTGGTACATTGTACACCCTATTGGGATCTACTGTTACAGGTGTTGCTGCAGTTTCAACATCAGATAAATCAGATTCTGACATCACCAAATTGTGGCATATGCGATTGGGGCATATGAGTGAAAAGGGTCTTTCTATCCTCAGCAAAAGAGGTATTGTGTGGCCAAAGTATCAAAAATATGGAGTTCTGTGAACACTGTGTGTTTGGAAAGAAGAAAAGTGTAAGGCCCCGTGAAATCCCTACTCGAAAATGTTGGTTAAAATTGAAGTCAGCTATGCGGTCGAAATGCGGTCGCATAATCAAAATGCGGACCGCATAGTCGTCGCATATTTTCCTTTGAATTTTGTAAGGGTCCGTTCTGCGGTGCACTTTGCGAACGCAGAACGTGAATGCGGACCACATTCCTACCGCAGACTCAGTCAGAGTATCCGATTTCTAGGGAGCATTTTACGGTCTATTATGCGGACCGTATGTTTACTCTGCGATCGCATATTTGACTCAGGGCTCCAATTTTCTAATTTTTAACCCGACCTCCATATCGATATATCCGATGTTATAGCTCATTTTAAGCATTCTTCTGAGCATTTTCTAGAGGGAGAGAGAGGGTTTTTAGAGAGGTAAATTCTCCCCATCAAATTACTCCATAAGATATGGCTAAATCCTTGAAGAAAATCAAGTGAAGACCCCAAGACCTTCATCTCAAGAGGTAAGACTTCATCACCCCAACTCTTATTT
>MU715394.1:20974-36288 GCA_026770625.1 Nicotiana glauca
TTTGTCAATATGCTTGAACCAAGCTAGAGTCTCAATCTCATCTGTAATTCTCGATTTAATTTGTAATTCTTACTCAATAGATCAAAGTGCTAAGAGTTCCGGAAATTTGTAAAAGATTAAGGAAAGATTTATTAAGGTATGTATGGCTAAAACCCCCTTTTTTATTAGAAATTGAGCTTTGTTGTCATTTATGAAAGTATGGTAAGAGTTGAATTGGCTAGTGTATTGATTGTTATTACGCATTAATTGATTTGCATATATCTATACATATTCGTGAAGGATGTGCCTCAATGTGAATAATGTTCCAATCTTGATAATTAGAGAATGATGAAAAGTACAGTTATGTGTTGAAATACTTGGGCTATAAGCCAACATTGAAACAAAGAATTGTTCATGCTAGCTATGTGCTCACTTATTTGTGACTGCAACTTGAATTATCTTTGATATATGTGTCTATGATCACAACTTGTAAAACAAATATTGAAAAGGGAAAACGATGTGATGATGGTGGCCATGAGTGCCCAGGAGTTGTTATGATATGTGTGGAATAAATATTTGAAGGTGTTGACTAATGAGAATGGAGTAATGCCTCCAATAAGGTGACCTAGCCGATCGGGTCGTGATCGGACACCATGCCGNGTGAAAGATCATATGAATTGCATCTTTGATTTACCCATGCTATTTACTTGTACCTGTTTGATAGTTCTTTCTAATAAATGGTGTTTAGTTATATATACCAGTACAATTCAAATGTACTGACGTCCCTTTTGCCGGGGGCGCTACATTGGTGTTATGATTGTAGGTGGCTCCATAGCAGATAGTGCTGATCGTGTGTAGCGGAGCGTTTTTCTACTCAAAGTCTCGGTGAGCCCTTTTTTCTTCCATGGGGCTATATGGTGTATCTTTTGTTATTACAACTTTCCGCTTTTGAGGTATAGCCGGGGCCTTGTTGCCGGCATAGTTATGCTTATCTGTTGTATCCTTAGAGGCTCCAAAGACACTAGTGTGGTTTATGTATGGGTGTTCGAGGAGTCTACTATATATGTTTTAATCCTAAACTTGTGATCTCCATAAACTGTAACTCTAATAAAATCCTTGAGGTTAGCTTATGTACGGTAAATCTTTGTGATATGAAATGAACCAATGATGTAGTATGCACCATGTATTCTCGTCTAAATTAATGAAAGGCATGGGTTCCGTATTCGTATTGATTTGGGGTAGAAAGTGTTCGGTAAGGCTTGCTCAGTCGGGTTCACTTGATTGAGTGCCTGTCGCGCCTCTCGAGGTTGGGGCGTGACAAAAAGAGTCAACTTCAAATCTCCAGCAATTCATAGAACAAAAGGTACTTTAGATTACATTCATTCAGATTTTTGCGGTCCTTCACGTACCCCGGCAAAAGGTGGTAACAGGTATATGTTAACTTTCATTGATGATTATTCAAGGAAAGTTTGGGTTTATTTCCTGAAAATAAAAGTGATGTTTTCTTAACTTTCAAACAACGGAAAGTTTTGATTGAGAAACAAACAGGAAAACAGGTTAAGCAGCTTAGAACAGATAATCGATTGGAATTTTGTAATGATGAATTCAACGAATTCTGCAAGAATGAAGGAATTGCTCGACCTCGTACTGTGAGAATGACACCTCAGCAAAATGGTGTGGCAGAAAGGATGAATAGAACTATTTCGGAAAGGGCACGTTGCATGATTTCAAATGTTAGGTTGACAAACACCTTTTGGGCAGAAGCTATCTCTACAACTTGTTATATTGTCAACCGTGCTCCTTCTGCACCCTTGAACTTTAAGACTCCAGAGGAAAAGTTTTCAGGTACTCCTGTCAATTATTTTGATTTAAAGATGTTTGGTTGCCCTGCATACATTCACATACATGATGGAAAATTAGAGCCAAGGGCTAAAAAGTGCATTTTCCTTAGGTATGCATCTGGGGTGAAAGGATACCGACTATGGTATCCTGATCCCATGGCACCAAAATTCATAGTTAGCAGAGATGTAATCTTTGATGAATCCTCTATGTTTCATTCCATAAAAGAGTCTTCTAGTTCTTGTAATACAGATAAAGGGAAGAGTACAGAGAAGTAGGTGGAGGTTGAGATTGTCAATCCTTCTGAGCCAAGTTCATCAACTTTGGAGCAAAATACAGTTGAAACTCCTGAAGTTGAGCCAGAAGCTGAAATTTCTGAAGTTGAGACTCCTGAAGTTGAACTGGAAGAAGAGGAGTATTCTATAGCCAAACATAGACCAAGAAGAGAAAGTAAACAACCATTAAGGTTTGGAGATTATGTTGCATTTGCTTTTTCAGTTGCACAGGAAACTGAAGAAATTGGAGACCATCAAAATATTCAGAAGCAGTTTCTGGTGCTAACTCAACCAAGTGGCTGATAGCAATGAATGAAGAAATTGAGTCTCTCCACAAGAATGGTACTAGGTCTCTTGTGAAGCCGCCATCAGGAAAAAGAATTGTTGGTTGCAAATGGGTCTTCAAGAAAAAAGATGGCATTCCAGGGGTTGAAGATGCGAGGTATAAGGCACGATTAGTTGCAAATGGCTATATTCAGGTACAAGGAGTTGATTTTAATGATATTTTCTCACCTGTTGTTAAACATAGCTCTATTTGTGTTTTGCTTGCCTTAGTTGCCATGTATGATTTGGAATTAGAAGAGCTTGATGTTAAGACAGCTTTCTTACATGGCAAACTTGAGGAACAAATATACATGCATCAACCCGAAGGACTTGAAATTGAAGGAAAAGAATATCACGTTTGCTTGTTAAAGAAATCCTTGTATGGATTAAAGCAGTATCCAAGACAATGGTATAAAAGGTTTGATTCCTTTATGTTGGGTCATGGTTATTCGAGGAGCATGTATGATAGTTGTGTTTACTTCCGGAAGTTAAATAATGATTCATTTGTGTACCTATTATTATATGTTGATGACATGCTCATTGCTGCTAAGGATTTGACAGAAATTCACAATTTGAAAAGTGAATTTGAGATGAAAGATTTGGGAGCAACTAAGAAAATCCTTGGCATGGAGATCAAAAGAGATCGAGGAGACAACATGCTATTCCTGACCCAGAAGAAGTACTTGGAGAAAGTCTTGAATAGGTTTGGCATGAAAGATGCTAAACCATGGGTACCCCTTTTGCTGCTCAGTCCCCGCAGTCAGAGGAAGAAAAAAGGTATATGGCACAGGTACCTTATTCCAGTGCAGTCGGCAGTATTATGTATGCAATAGTTTGTACACGTCCGAACATTTCACAAGCAGTGAGCGTGGTAAGCCGATATATGGCTTGCTCTGGTAAAGCACATTGGCAGGCTGTGAAATGGATTCTTAGATACTTGCAAGGTACTTCAAACACATGTTTGGATTTTGGAAGATATACTAACACTTTGGTTGGTTTTGTAGACTCGGATTATGCAGGTGATCTTGACAAAAGAAGATCACTGACAGGCTATGTATTTTGCATTGATGGTTGCGCTATCAGTTGGAAATCTACATTACAACATGTAGTAGCTTTATCTACTACCGAAGCAGAATATATGGCAGTGACCGAGGCGATCAAAGAAGCCTTATAGTTAAAGGGTTTATTTGCTGAACTCAGTTCACACCAAGGTGCCATTTTCTGCGATAGTCAAAGTGCCATTCACCTAACTAAAGATCGGATGCATCATGGGAGGACAAAGCAAATTGATATCAAATATCATTTAATCCGAGAAACCATTGATGAAGGAAAAGTCTTTATTCAAAAGATCAACACTAGAGACAATCCTGCTGACATGTTTACGAAGCCTCTTCCAGTTGCCAAGTTCAAGCTTTGCGTGAACTTGATTGGCATTTATAAAGAATAATTTTGTCCACTGGGGCTTTTTGCGGAGAAGGTGTAGCAAATATACTATATTAGCTAAAATTAAGCCAAGGTGGAGATTTGTAATAATGTGGCCTTGTTTTGGCCTTGTTGTAAGAGGCCTTGGTGGCCAATTTGAAACCATCAGAATTGAGATTTGTTGGCCAAGTTATAACCAAGAAAATCAAATTCTGATGGTTATAAATTGAGCCGATTCTGGCTCATTTGAGGTACACCAACAAGATTTGAATTATTCATTTCTTGTTTCTTCTCCTCCTCCTTTAGTAATTAAGATTATTTTGTAAGAGAGTTGAATGTCAGGAAACACTTGTGTGAACCCCTTTTTGGAGTGATCTTGTGAGATTATTCTCTTGGGATATTTGGGATTAATTAGAGTTTTTACTCTAATTTTGTACTCTCTTTTGTACTCTTATTGTTATAGTGAAATTGCTCCTCTCCGCTTGTGGATGTAGGTCACACTGACCGAACCACGTTAAATTATTGTCTTCTTTATCTGTTTTAACTACCATTAATATCAACTGGCATTATCTTTGTTATTGTCATTATAATATTATTTGGCTAAATTTCGCACTACCCAGGTTCACGATCCTAACACAGAGCATCAGGTATAAGCACTAGCTCTGGTTGATCTATTATTGCTGAGAACCCACAAATTGTTGGAGTTCAACTTCTTGGCACAGATTTACTTTGGAGTCTAATCTTTTCAGTCCGACAAGATACAATTATCAGCTCATTTTGGTGGATTTTGTGGATCACCTTAATTGGCAAAGAGTTCAAGTTTATATACTAACAGTATAAAGGATTTTTACACTATCAAGCCACTTTAAAGATAACTACGGGTAGGAAGAATTGTATTGGCAAAATTTCGACTCTATCTGTGGCACAACAAAGGGACGACACATGACGGCTTTCGGAGTCATCAGTTCGAAGCATATGAACTGCGGTCGAAACTACTCCTCTGATTCAGTATGGAATCGCTCGAAGAAACAAAGGCGGGAACAAGGTTGAAAACTCTTGAAGACTTGGTCAACAAAATTGGAACCTGGCGAAGATAGTGTCCTGTTTAGTAGCGCAAAAGAGATCAGCACCAGCTGGAATCTCGTTCCCATGATCCATTCTCGCCAACATGCCGCCTTATGATTCGGAACCGCTATTTTTCTCTTTAGCTATAAATACATTACTATCCCGACTTCTAAAAGGGATCAGAGAACACCACAAACTCTCTTTACATACGAAATAACCTTGAAATTGAATCTTTCTCGTCAATTGTGTAATTCGATCTCTCCTGCTTTTGGATATTGTTCTGAGATTGAAAATTAAGAAGAATCTCTCGCTCTTTACTGCTTTGCTTAGTTCATTGTTATTGCTTATTAAAACTCTGAATCAATTATATTGCTAGTGTCCCAAAAAATATATATTCAATTGTTTAATGTAAAAAATAATTTTTGGGTCAAACAATCTGGCGCCCATGGGCCCTGGCAATAAAGGGTTCAGTTCATAGTTTCTGCTACCTTTACACTATTGCATCATCTTACTCATTCTTTGTTTATCGTAATCAAAAACACCATGCCACGGATCAACGATCAACCTAATGCAAATATCACCGGACAAACGGATGAACAAACTGGAGAAATAAGAATTTCAAATGATCACTCGACGGGATCCACACCGTCTCACTGCCAAGATAAATCTCTGAACAGATCTACTAGTACCCACCCTGACATCCGCAGATTGGACAAAAAAATGGATGATTTTATTTCAGAGTAGCAAAATTTGAACGCTCAAATTGGTGAAGCCTTGAAGGTGTTGACAAAAGGAGTAACAGTCATGACACTGACTAGGGGTGTGCATTTGATTTATCGATTCGATTTTGACCCTTATCCATAATTACTTATCGATTTGTACGTATACTTATCGTTATCATTTCAATAAGGTTTGATTTTATCAATTTTTGGGGCTTATCGATTATAGCAATAAGAAAATTTACGGGATTCCACAGAAAGTATATCGCTCTAAACACGCCTAACTAATATGGACAAAAAGAAGCTAAAATAAGACGAATACCGTTTATAACATAAAAATTGTGTCAACAAGCACATGCAACGAAGCTAAAGTAAGGGATCAAATGTAGGGATGTACAAAGGAAACCGATAAACTGCACCAACCTGATAATCCGAGTCAAACCGAGAAAAAAAATCCGACTATGGTTTGGTTTGATTTGGTTTGGTGTGGGAAAAAAAACCGGCCATAATTGGTTTGGTTTGGTTTTAACGAAAGAAAGTCAAACCGAAACCAAACCAACCCGATATTACATATATAGAAATTTTAGATATATTTTATATATAAATATACATATTGTGATATAATTTATAAATATTTCTTAAATTTTTTCATAATTTTATCTTTTAAGGTATTATTTCAAGGTTGGACTTAGAACTTTTGAATGTTCCAATAAATTTTATAGCAATTAACATTAGTAAACTAAATAACGCAAACAAAAGCCTAAACTAATATCAAATCAATATTAATGGTAACAAAAAACATTCAATTAAATACTATGAACGAGAATGTATTGAATATTTATATTTTGTTTTGCAATAATTAAGGTAAAAATGCATAACCTATTTTTATTTTTTCTTTAGCATTTAGTCATGTGATTAATACTCCCTTATTAGTCTACTTATATTATCATGACTTATTACTTTCAGATTATATTTATTTTTATTATGGTTTTTTAATTAGCAATATTTTATATTACATAATTTTATTGTCTTTATTGTTGAATATTTTAAGATAATGCCATGACACATCTATTTTGTATTATTTTCTTGGAAAATCCTTTGTATAGTTGTATCTTACTAGGATTAAAAAATATTTTGAGCATAATTTGTTTGTTTTGTTCTACGAAGATTTTACCGAAAAAACCCTGGATAACCCGAAAAACCCGAAAACGATAACTCGATAAAGAAAATTTCGAAATCAAAATCTATAAATCGATACACCGATAACAAATAACTGATTCGATTTATCGATAGACCGATTCGAATGCACACCCCTAACATCGACCCCACCTCCAAGAACACACATTGTTGATGGAACCCCCTAACTCCAAAACGACACACACGGCAACCCTAGAACTTCCAAACATAGACGAAATCGAGGGATCAGGCATGACTGTGAATGTTGAATTAGAAAATATGGTTCTAACCTTGCAGCAACAACACAAGGAACAGACCGAGAGGATTGAATGTATCTTGGGAGTTTCGTCAGCCGTAAAAGGAATTGATGTGAATAAACATTCGCAACAACCATGGAAACATAGTTCAGCCTCGTTACTAATCCCAAGAAAATTCAATATGCCAAATTTTTCCCAAATATAATGGTACCTAGGACCCACGCGACCATATCATGGCTTACACAACCGAATCAAAGTAAACAACCTCACATAAGAGGAGATTGGCTCGGTGCTCATCAAAAGTTCAGAGAAACATTGACAAAGGGAGCTCTAATGTCATAATCTCACTTACCTGATACATTCTATTAGTTCTTTTGCTAAAGTTGTAGATGCTTTCATTAGCCTATTCTGTAGTGCTAAAGGTTGAAACACATGTGGAAGATATCTTTAAAATTATAAAGAGAAGGATGGAATCACTGCGAGAGTTTATTGATTGATTTTAGAGAGAAAGGATGTTACTCCCAGAAGTCGAAGACAAATAGTAGGGTATGACTTTCACCAGGAACCAGAATCGAATAGTTCAGAGGCTTCGAAGAGACTGAAGTAAAGCCTTCTGGAATTTCCTACAAAGACATGGAATGATTTGTACCATCGATACAGGACGAAGCTCCAAATAGAAGAGGACAACTTGTTACTTCACAGATTTGAAAGAAGAGATTCTTCCATGTATGATCGATGACCAGGAGAGATTCGCAGAAAAGGCGAGCCTAGGCGCCATGACTTCAGAGCAAGATACAAATCGTATCCCAGACAAAAACCATGCACCGAACTGGAAAGGAACCAAAGACATCCAAAATTAGTTACTACCATTACAGGACAAAGCTCGTCAATTACGACTTCTATGTAAACATGACGAAGTTAGTAGCAGCATCAAAGATATGTGAGACAAGGTAAGATGGTCGAAAGAGATGAGGATGGATCTAAGAAAGCGAAGCTAGGAGTTCTGATGTGGATTCTATGATGATCACAACCACAAAACTTTAAATTATAGGCTTCTTCGGAGCAAAATCGATCATTTACTCAAGCAAGGATACCTTATGATGCTAAAAGGCAATGGAACAGTAGCAAAAATTGAAAAAGAAGAGAGAAAATGCTAAAATAAAGTTAAACTAGGGTTAACTAATATTGTTTTTCATTGATGACCTACCAAAAGTGCAGAGAATTACACTATATAGAGAGATATTCCCTGCAGGACCACTGCTAAGGGATAAGGTCGTACACCACTACTACTGACAGTACTATCGAGGACCAAAAGTGTCCTGAAGTAAAGAAGTTACAGACTCAATTGCTAATACTAAAATCTTAACATAAAACTTAAGAGGACTACAGTGTAACACTGAAACTTCCTATTTTTAATTGTCTCCAACTAACTCTAACGGTCAGGTACACCTACGCAAGTGTCGAGTACCACTCTTCCCAGGCAGCCTAATTCTTTCTTGCATCATTACCCTTCCCTTAAAAACCTTCCTTGTCCTCAAGGAAGAAATGAGGGAACTTTAATTTTATCACTGCATAATCTTCCCAAGTAGCTTGTTCCCTTGTCATTTGAGACTAATGAACCAGAATTTGAGGGACTGCCTTGTTTCCTCGTTTGATCATCCTTCTACCGAAAATCTCCTGAGGCTCCACACAGTAGGGACTAGTAACATCAATCACTGGAGGGTGGTTGACTTTATCAGGTATGGCATAACAAGGCTTCAGTTGTGAAACGTGAAAGGTAGGGTGGATAGCAACATGTGAAGGAAGTGAGAGTTTGTAGGCAACTGGACCAATTTTCTGCAGGATCTGATATGGACCATAGTACTTAGTAGAAAGCTTAGTAAATGAATGGTTTGAGAGAGTGATCTGCCTATATGGTTGAAGTTTGAGATAAACCCAATCCCCTTCATTGTAATTCCCGTCAACCCTATGCTTGTTGGCCAAGCTGGTCATTCTTTGTTGTGCCCTGTGAATGTGGAATTTCAATAGCTGAACCTTCAACTCCCTAGTAGTGAGGCTTCTATCTACTTCTTCATCAGCAGCATCACCTGGTAAGTAGGGTAGATCAGTGGGAGGAGATTGACCATAGAGGGCTTCATAAGGTGTGGTTTGGATAGCTGAATGACCTTGTAGTATTGTACCACCATTCTACCAATGACAACTAGGAAGCCCAGTCCTGTTGGCTATCAGCACAAAAACACCTTAAATAGGTCTCCACAGTTCTATTGAGCACCTCAGTTTGACCATCCGTTTGGGGATAATATGTTGTAGAGGTGCTGAGAGTTACCCCTTGCATGGCAAATAGATCCTGCCAAATTTTGCTCACAAGTATTGGGTCCCTATCACTGATTATGTTTTCCGGCATACAATATAACTTGTAGACATGATCCAAGAACACCTGGGCCACAGAGGTGGTAGTGTAAGGATGACTGATGGTAATAAAATGGCCATACTTAGTGAGTCTGTCCACCACCACTAGCATAGTTGTCTTTCCCTTGGACTTAGGGAGCCCATCAATAAAATCCATGCTAATGCTGGACCAAGCAGTGTTAGGAATTTGCAGTGGTTGCAGCAAACCAGAGTAGGCACTATTATCATACTTGCTCCTTTGGCATGTTGCACATTGCCTCACATAAGTTGCCACATCTTCCTTGAGCCCTTTCCAGTAGAAGAGATTAGATAGCCTTTTGTAGGTGTTCTCTATTTCGGAATGACCTCCTATTGGTTTATCATGCCATATCTGAAGGATCTCTTTCTTTAGAGAATTGTCATTTCCCACTACTAATTTGCCCTTCCTTCTCAGCTGTTGGTTCACAAATGTATACCCCTTCTGTTCCTCCCCCTATCCCTGGATGTGAGTTATGATCTCTGCAACCTCCTTGTCTTTTTCCCAGTTGTCGTTGATTTTTTGAAGGAGTTCATGGTTAGTTGGAGTGAGCAAAATCATTGCTAATTCCCCTGATGAAACCCTGGATAGGGAATCGGCTGCCTTATTTTCTCTTCCCTTCTTGTATTCTATCACAAAATCAAATTGCATAAGCTTGGCTATCCATTTCATTTGTGATCCAGTGTGGAGCTTCTGATCTAACAAGAATTTCAATGCTTTCTGGTCAGTTTTTACCATAACGTGCCTTCCCATTAGATATTGTGCCCATTTAGTGATAGCCATGACAAGAGCTAATAGTTCCTTGTCATAAACTGACAAAGCTTGATGTCTTCCTGATAAACCTTTGCTAAGGTAAGCTATAGGGTGACCTCTTACATTAGCACAGCCCCAACACCATAATCACATGCATCAGTCTCCACTACAAACATAAGCTGGCTGTTTGGAAGGGCCAGCACTGGTGCTGATGTGAGAGCTGCCTTTAGCTTGTTGAATGCTACCTCTGCCTTGCTAGACCATTGGAACCCATCTTTCTTAAGCAGCTCTGTCAGGGGCCTGCTGATCACTCCATAATATTTGATGAACCTCCTATAATACCCTGCCAGCCCTAAGAAACCCCTTAATTCCCTGACATTCTTTGGTAAGGGCCATGACTGTACTGCTGCAATCTTCTTAGGGTCAGTTGCTACCCCTTCAGCAGTCACTCTTAACTTTTGGCATCATTTGGTATCAGAGCACTATCTTGAGCTCTGTGGGTGATAACAATGGCAAATATGGATGAGATTAAATCTATGTTCAAGAGAATGACAGTCGAGATAGCAAATTTCTCGGTGAGGCAGACTCAACTTGAGAATCAACATGAAAGGGCCTTCGCAGAGCTGAAGGAGTCAATTGATACTGTGAAGAGGTATGATCGAGGAAAAGGGATAGAAGACTTGGATGGATAAGGCGAGATCTACACCCCTACAGGCAACCCTGCTGTGTGGGTACATAGTGGTGTTACCCAAAATCAGTTTTCTCCAGCTGCCTATCACTTGGGGTTTGGACCTCTGCCTCAATTTCAAGGGCCTAGGGGAATTTCTTCTCCCCACAGACCTACCTTTACAGCTCCTGTTCAAGGACATTCTGCTGCTGCTGGCAACAATGGAGGGGGCATGCTCAAGGTCAAACCTCAGCTGGACAAAATGGTGGTGGTGAACCTACACCTGCAGCTCAAAACTCAACTACAACATCACCAAGAGGAACAAATCTGACCAGGATGACTAAGCTAGAGTTTCCTCGTTTCAATGGCCTCAACCTTAGGGCTTGGCTCTATAAGGTAGAACAATTCTTCTTACTATATGAAGTTGATTATAATCAAAGGGTTAAGGTGGCTTCTATACATTTTGATGACATAGCTATAAAGTGGCATCTTGCTTATTTGAGAAGTAGATCTCATTTACCTTACCCTAGTTGGGAAGAATATGTGTATGCTCTCATAGATAGGTTTGGGGCTGAGTATGCTGATCCTATGTCTGAACTCAAGCTAGTAAGACAAGTAGGAGTGGTGGAGGACTACCAAAAGGAGTTTGATAGGATCATGACCAGGCTGCATATTCTCCCCGAATATGCCATTAGTGCTTTTATCACTGGTCTCAAACCAGAGATTGGATTTACTATGAAGAACCATCGACCCTTTTCCCTACCCCAGGCTTACCAGTTGGCTAGAAATACTGAGGCTCAAGTGAATGCTCGGTTGAAGATGACTAAGTCCACACTGTACAGTGGAGGGTCATCTCATACTAGGGGCAATACTTATGGATCTTCTTCAAAAGGTGGTTTCCCTAAGAAGGATGGGAATATGCTTAAAAGAGAGATTGTTGCTAATTGGAACAAAGGGAATACAAGGAAGCTAACTACAGCTAAAATGAATGAAAAGAGGCAGAGGGGATTATGTTTTTTCTGTGATGAGAAATTTTTCCCTGGTCATAAGTGTAGCAGCTCTAAACAGCTGTACTTGTTGGAGGTGGAAGAAGAGGGACAAGAGGAGGAAGAATCAGGAGATCTAGTATTGATAGAGGAGCCTGCAGAGGTAGCCTGCAGAAGTGTGTGAAATATCAGTCCATGCTCTTCATGGAATGCCAACATTCCACAATTTAAGAGTGACTGGTTATTGTCAGAAAAGACCACTAAGTATATTAGTAGACCCTGGTAGTACAGACAATTTCATTGATGATGATGTAGCAAGGAGCCTGGGAGTTGCTACCCTCAAGATTAATCCTCAAACTATCAATGTGGCAGATGGGAACAATAGGCAGACAAATGAGCTGTGATACCAAATGATGCCAAAAGGCAATGGAACAGTAGCAAAAATTGAAAAAGAAGAGAGAAAATACTAAGATAAATTTAAACTAGGGTTAACTAATATTTTTTTTTCATTGATGACCTGCCAAAAGTGCAGAGAATTACACTATATAGAGAGATATTCCCTGCAGGACCACTGCTAAGGGATAAGGTCGTACACCACTACTACTGACAGTACTATAGAGGACCAAAAGTATCCTGAAGTAACGAAGCTACAGACTCAATTTCTAATACTAAAATCTTAACATAAAACTTAAGAGGACTAAAGTGTAACACTGAAACTTCCTATTTTTAATTGTCTCCAACTAACTCTAACGGTCAGGTACACCTCCGCAAGCGTCGAGTACCACTCTTCCCAGGCAGCCTAATTCTTTCTTGCATCACCTTACCGAACTTTTTAGTGAAAAGCCGAAGCTCTCTTATATAAAGATCAAGAACAAAGAAGAGCTACCAAAGATCCTAACCATAAGAGAATAGTAAATGTTATCTTTCGAGAGGAAGAAGTGATCAATGGAGTAACCCTTCATAGCATCTAAGAAGTTTACAAAAATGTCTATCTCTCATGAAAAGCGCACTCGGCAAACAGGGAAAGAATAACTTTCGATGAAGACTAAAATGGCTTGACTCTACTTCACAATGACGCCCCAATAATTACCTTAAGAAATTTTGGCACTAACGTGAGAAGATTTTTTAGTGATCCATATAGCCCAACAAACATCATTCAATTACAAGAGAGATTTAGTTCCAATGACTTGGTTATGTGCTACTGGTTTTCGAAGAGGTTATGATGGTTACGACCACGGTTCAAGGTTGATGTCTTCTATGGGTATAGAAGGTTGGTTGCATGTGTGATGTCTTCCCGGATCCAGTAAATTAGAGGTTTTTGGTATTAATACCTAATTTTTCCCTCATATATTTTAAAATATGCATACATACTTTCAAAATATTGTACATGCATTTACAAACATGCACAAGTATTTTTATAATTTTTCTATAAATTTTAAAGGCCCTAAATCAATTTATTTAGGCATTTTTAATTATATAAATATTCAATAATTATCCCTCATATTACTTTACAATGATTTAGTCATCTAAATTATTCATTTATGCTCATATGAGTATTCAAATATTTTAATTGCATTTTTTAACAATTATATTTGCATTTTTAAGACTATAAGTGCATACTTTGCAATAATAGCTCATACATATGCATAACTATATTATCAATACAAAAAATAATTTTTATAATATTAAGTAATTATTTAAACCACCTTCATGCACAAAATCATTTTTATCATTTAATTAGCTATTTTTACAAATTATTTTAAGTAATAAATTGGGTATTTCACAAATAGCCCTTTAGTTATGTCTAAATTCGGACCCCCCCCCCCCCCCCATCCCAATTCAAATTAACCTAAGCCTAATCTGCCCTAGCCGAAATTAAAATAACCCTTACCCGACCCAAATCTCCTCTAATCGTGGTCGTTGATCTCTGAGATTAACGGTCCACATTCCCCTTTCTATTTTTAATCCAAACGACCCCCTAACCCTAGTCACTGCCGCCCTGGCATCCCTATCTTCTCTTTTCACTCTGAGACCACCCAAACCCTAGATGCATCGTCACCCTTAAACCTCCCAAGCCCTTTCGATCCCTGACCAAATATGGAGTTATTCGGGATTTTACTACCCTATCTAACCTATTACTTCTATTGGTTGTTCGATTCTCGTTGTTTTCTGAGGGAACCTCGAAGAGGTTCTACTCAGAGCCGACCTAGGCTTTTCGTTTCCTTATGAACGTCTGTGTTCATCAACGTTTGTGAGTATCGTTGGTTTTATGGTTTTGGTTAGATTTTTCCTTTACCCCGCCCCTTTTCTCAAAACCCTCATCTTTTCAACGTGAATCTGTTCAGATCTTTGTATATTTGGAGTGATTTTGAGTTTATCCAGTAGTTTTCTTTTAAAATCTCTTGTTCTCTTTATTGTTAATCGTTTTTAGTATCCCTCTAGATTAGGTTTTGCTTCCTTGTTATATGTTGTTCAGATCTCTTTGGATCAGAAAAGATTTCGAGTTCCTGTAGCATTTTTCTTTAAAGATCTTTTGTTTTCCTTGCTGTTAATCGATCCTAATGTTCTCTAAGAACTAGGGTTTCACTTCGTCTCTTTCTGCGAAACTTTACTAAAAATTCCTATGTGTTTGATTACCTTTTTTCACTGGTTCTTTCATGACGGTGTTCAAGTTTTAGTTTGTTTGGTTATTTTATTGTTCGCCTTAATATTTTTCCGTTATTCTTGAGTAATTGATTGATTACCTAAACTCTCTAGGGTTTGAAATTTGCTTAGTTTACTAAGGTGATTACTTCCTGTAATTTTATCTACTTTCCTTATTTTAGGACTCCTAATTGGTACCACTTGCCTTAATTGTTCCTATTAAGCTTAATTTATGGGTTGACTACCTTACCAACCCTAAATTGGTCTCTATTTACTTGTGGTACCTTATTTGAGACTAATCGCCCTATTACTTGCCGGATTTTAAGTGTTCTGACTCTAATTGGCTATCAGACTTACCACTTACCTTATTTAAACCTCAATTCCAATTTATTTTTGGATATAATCCCATGATTGTGATGACCCGGCCCGTTGTCACGTGAGTTACCGCCCCGTTTCCCCCATATTATGTTTCTCTATGATTTAATATCAATATTTGACTTGAGCGGGTAGAGTCGGATTGGTTTTAGTTGGAAATGAGGCACTTAGCCTCTTGGAAGGAAGCTTGTTTTGGAAAAGACAACCGAAAATTGACTATATAGTTAGAGGGCTCGGATGTGAGTTCTGGTGGTTTGGTTAGCTTCGGGGGAGGATTTGTGACTTAGGAGAGCGATAGGAATTGAAATTGGAGGTCCGGTGTGGAATTAGGCTTGAACTGGCGAAGTTTGAATTTTGGCGGATTCCGGTTGATAGGTGAGATTTTGATCCGAGGGTCGGAATGGAATTC
>MU715394.1:37200-65917 GCA_026770625.1 Nicotiana glauca
CAGGTTTTCAGGCCTTATTGATAGCGCTTGGGCTGAAGGAGCTCCTCCAGAGTCTGCACACCCATAGTGAGCGCGGGGTACCCCTTTGATATGAACAGTGGTAACAATGACACTGTTGTATGTGTTTCGGTCTGGTAACAATGACTGACCAGTCAGGTAACAATGAATAACTAATGGTAATAATGACACTGAAACACTTTGGTCAGGTAACAATGGCTGACCGGTCAGGTAACAATGGCTGACCTTATTTGTGTATTCTTGTTCAATTGATTTCTTTAAAGAGAATGTTGTTGCTATAATTTCATGGATTCTACTGTCTATTTGGTTTACTGCTTAAGATAGCATTATTTGTGCCTTTTTGGGATTTTGTTCTTTCAGTTGTTATTCACTTTTATTACCACTGAGTTGGAAGTACTCACTTTACTCCCTGCACCATGTGTGCAGATCCAGGTACTTTTCATCAGGCGGAGTGAGTCTAGTTGATTTGGAGTTTCCTCCCGGGAGTATTCGAGGTAGCTGCACGGCGTTTGCAGCCGAGGATTCTCCCTTCTATCTTTTCCTTTATTTGCGCACTTTCAGTAATAGACAGACTTGTAGTAGGATGATATACTGTCTTTAGAGGCTCGTGGTCGTGACACCGGGTCCTAGTTGGGCTATTTCGGTGTATTTTTCTCAGATTTTCATATTATATCAGTATTTCAAACTTTTACTTGGATAAGTATTGCTTTTATTTGTGTGGTTAATTGGGAAAATTACTATGAATGGTCGGGCTTGCCTAGTAGTGTGCTGGGCGCCATCATGACTGGGTTGGGGTCGTGACAATGATTTTTGCCTATTGATTGGCCCTGTCATGCCTAATTGATTGACTGATTATTTTCTTTGCCTTATTCGTTAACCTTTAAACTGCTTTACATTATTTACTCTACTCTAATGAATGTTATATAAGCCTCATTCTTTTTCTTTAACACACACGCACACAGACATAGAAAGACATACAAAATTTTTTGCTCTTATCCCCGATCACAATCTTCCTACTCTTTATTTTGTTGCACTGTCTGGCCGGTTAGAAGCCAAGGCAAGACCTTTGGACTGTGTTTGCTTCGCTCTTCTATTGCTATCTCTTAACTGGTATGACTCCACTTCTACTATCAATTCAAATTTCTATGTGATCAACTCTGTGTGTTTCTTGTAATCAGCATGTCTTTTTTTTTAATTAAACTTATGGGTTTCCTGTTATCAGCATGTCGACTTTTATCTCATTAGGTCCATGTGCTTTATGTTTATTATTCCTAATCAACATGTTTACTGCTATTCAATTAAACCTATGTGTTTTCTTGTAATCAGCATGTCTGCTTTATGTTTATTATTCCTAATCAACATGTTTACTGCTATTCAATTAAACCTATGTGTTTCCTTGTAATCAGCATGTCTACTTTTATTTAACCTATGTGTTTTCTTGTAATCAGCATGTCTACTTCTGTTTAATGAAACCTATATGTTTCCTACTTTCAACATGTTTACATGTTTGCTTATATGTAAATTAGACCTATGTCTACTTGTTTCTCAACTGGCATGTTTTCTGCCTTGTTTAAGTGTTCACCCCCTAACAGACTAATAATTTTCATGCTCCCAATCCCTGCTACCCTTTTGTATATGATTGTCTGACTGTTAATCTGATCCCAGCATGTCATTTCTTTATTTAATGTCTATCCATATACTCACCTAGCAACAACTAGTAAACTAAGTTGAATCTGGGCAAATATGAAACTTTGTTTGAAACAATTGTGATCCTGTTCTATCTACTGTTTGATTGCTGGGATCTTGGTTTGAATTTCAAGGGTTGAATGACTCTGCTTTCTCCAATTTACCCCAGAAAATCCAAGCTATTTTCTTAAAACTATCTCCTATTTTCAACTCGTACTCTTAGAATATCTAGGGTCCTGCCCCTCCAGTGTGAGCATTGCCTAGGAATCCATGAGACCCCTATGAACTTTGACACACTGGGGCTGGCTCTCCAAACTTGCTCACAAAATGTTTTTTTAAAAGTTTTTCGGTGTGAGTATTGCCCGGGGTCCCTGAGGCCCTTGGGACCATTGACACACTAGAAGACCCTTGAGTGTACTATGAGAATATTGGCATGTTTCAGACTTAATTGAAGGCCTGGCTTCCAGGTTTACTTTTGGGCCTATCCAGGCTCCCTATAGTATAGTGATTTCATTCTGTAATTCATTTATATATTGTTTGTAATAATATTTTTTTGTAAACAGATATTGGGTTATTAGTAAAACTGGGAGGGATTGGTGTGTGTGTGTGTGTGTATATATATTATTGGAAACGGGTAGAAACTATGCCTATAGGTTGCTACAATGTTTGTTTACTTATGTGTATTCAGATATCATGTCTATAAGGCTTTAACTCATTCCCTGCATCTAGAAACCATGCCAATAGGTTGTTGCTATATTTCTTTACTTATGTGCATTTAAATACCATGCCTATAAGGCTTTAAATCAGTCCCCACATCTAGAAACCATGCCTATAGGTTGTTAGGATGTTTGTTTACTTATATGTATTCAAATATCATGTCTATCGGGCTTTAAATCAGTTTCTGCACCTAGAAACCATGCAAATAAGATTAAACCCAATTCCTGCATATAGATATCATGCCTATAAGGTTTAAATCAATTCCTGCATTTAGACACCATGCCTATAAGGTTTAAAATAATATTTGTGCATTCAGATACCATGTCTATAAGGCTTAAATTAGTTTTTGCATTCAGATACCATGTCTATAAGGTTTAGATCAGTTTCTACATTAAGATACCATGTCTATAAGTTTTAAAATCTGTTTCTGCACTTAGAACTCATGCATATAGGATTTCAATATGTTTCCGCACTTAGAAATCATGTCTACAGGGTTTAAGATAAAATCAGCCACTAAAATCAATAATCACTTTATAGCCTAGTTTACAGCCTAAACATCTGGTTTATAAAATCCTGTTCGTTTATCATTTAGGAAAACTTGTAGGTTGTTTGAGTTCTGGGTTTAAAACATTTATTTTCCTGCTTCTTGAAACTGCCCAGATTCAAGAAGTAATAAAATCAATAGGCAAACTGATAAGGTATTTGTTGGCCCGCTTTAATAAAACTACTGCATATGTTGTGCTCATCTAGATATCCTGTTATAGGACTTTTATATTATTTAAAACTGTTTGTTTGAGGCGTGCAATTGTTTGTCTATTTGTGGAGGTAAATATAAGCCTTTAATTGTATCTTTATTTGATAGTCCTATCTAACTTCTGTTTGTCGCTTAGTTTTATCCTTTTTAAACAACATAGGCAAGTCTAGAACATCTTTAAATAGAGGTCCTAGACACCTCCAGGGCCAGAGGCAAGGAACGGGTAATGCACGCATAAGGCATGCTCAAGATACTATTAGAGCGATTAGGTAACAATAATTAAGGGGAGGGTAATCGAGTAGTAAAAGATTTGATGACCTGTGTGCTAATGCTATGCGTAGCACCCCTACTTGGGGACGATTACCAAGTATTGCACAGAAGTGATCCTATAGGCTAAATAACCTAGGACCCCTTTTACCCCTTGTTTTTAAACGTAATATCTATTTGTCTAAATTACTTTGTTTGATTATAAGACTAATTCACCTAATTCGATTTTGGCCAGGACCTACCATTGTGGACCTCGAGGGGTGCCTAACACCTTCCCCTCAAGGTTATTTCGAGCCCTTACCCAATCTCTGGTAATGCAAACTGGTTTATGAGTTATTTGTTTTAGGTGCCGTAACGCACCTTAAAAATTGTTAGGTGGTGACTCTTCAAATTCCATACCCGATTCCCAAAAGGAAATAAGTTATCCCAGAGAAATGTCGAAACCCGAACTCCGTAAGGAAAAAAGGGAGCATGACATTTGGTTGCGTGAGTGTATATCATACTCGTGTTTCAAAGTTGATGATGAGATTCTCGTGTTCCTCTTCTTGTGGCATGGTAGGCACAGTGAGCTGAGTGAGATTAGGATTTAACAGACAGGATTACAATTTAGTTTTGAAATGGAGGTCAAGAGTTGTAGGCAACATGGGAAATTTCGGATGTGTTGAAGATGCTAGCAATATCTAGTATTGTCTAAGAGGGATATGTGTGTGGGAGGCACACTACATATTGATTTACGGATGTTTTACTCATATTATGATAATCGCTGGATTGTAGACTATAGATGTTTAGGTTTTTGCTATGTGGCATGGAAAATTTATATTAGTACTTCTCATGAGGTGATTAGGTAGGAGTGATTTGTCGGTCATTTGAGTGGGAGAGCTGGTATCAGATATGGAGATTCATGTATTCTTGTAGATTAGAGACAGGTTGTCTCAAAGGTAGCTTATTTCTTGGTCATGGACTGTGAAGGCGTGTTAAGGCTAGATTGTTGATTATATGTGATATAGATAATTTACTGTGGATTTTTGGAAGAGTATTTACCTATTTTGGGATAATTGAAATATGATTTTGGGCCCCATAAGTAGTCCTAATGAGAATATGTATTCTACATCGGATCGGGTTTGCTTACTTTTGCGCAGCATTTTAGTGGGTGTGCTATCGGGCGGAATGGATGTTATTGTTACCTTGATCAGCTTCATATGTAACTTTCTTATGATATGATGAGTTGTGAGGCCATGTGATTATTGGGACGCTTGTGGTGGTCCTATTTTGACCTCGTGGATATATATATTGAGTGGTGGGGCTCTCGAGATGTTGGTTCATTTATTGCACCATAGTTGTGCTTGCTTTTCTTGTAGTACATTATGTTACCCGTCTCCTAGTGGTTATCGTTATACATTGTATGTGCTTGTTGTTGATGCACATGTGTTTGGTGGGTATGAGTATTCTAGCTCGATGGGTATTTCCAAGTGAATTGTGATATTTGTATCCGATTGTGTGCTGCAATAGTATGATATTGGATCGGGTTGCATGCCATAACATGATTATATTTGGTTATGGTACCTTAGTTTATTCAGAGTGTTTCGTTTCTCCTTTGTGGGAGGGGTCATTGCTGGGTGCTTTCCTTGTTGTATAGGTTGAACTTTTTGGATCTCCTTCTATTATTGAATATGTTTGAGATGTTTCTTATTTGGTGCACAAATTGCTTCGCATGCGGTGCTAGGTGGCATTTGGTGTGCCTATTGGTTGAGCAGCTTGTACTAGGTGAGATGAGGTTGTTGTGCCTGGGATTAGTGCAATCAAATTTGGATAAGTTATGTTTGGATAAAAATACCATTATTCAACTTAGGTTTTGATAGAGATTCTCGTCGGGCAAGAGAGCTCCACGACTTATTGATTTGGTGGGTGGTTAAGAGTTTCTACATGTTCCTTTCGTCATTAGCAGTATTGAAAAGGTTTGTAATGAAGTTCTACTTGATATGAGATGTACTACCGATACTGGGTTTGATAATGGGCAGCTATTGTGAACAGAAGATATTATTATGGGCATATGAGCGATGGGATACGTTGTGTTGTTATAAGTTATGAATATATTTATGATTTATTACAATTGGCTGAGATCGATATAGTGTGTATATGAAATAATCGGATCATAGAAAGAGTTCTATCTATTGAAACTTGGTCCTAAGGCTTATCGATTAAGGTTGAAGGAAGAATCTTTATTCGAAGTCGTGTTGATGGGATTTTATGGTTTGTGGTGATACGGGATCACCCATTGATAAGTTTATGATGAGCTTATGTAGAGATTTGATTACTTTAGAATGATTCTTGGCACGTTCGAGGACGAACGTATATTTAAGCAGGGGATAATATAACGACCCTACCAGTCATTTTGAGTCATAGCATTTTGTTCTGTGATTCGAGACTTCGAGTAGCATCATTTGATATATTACGACTTGTGTGCATGGTGGGTTTGACTTTTGTAAAGTTCGGAATTAATTCGGAAAAATAATTCTCAATTTGGAAGCTTTAAGCTGGAAGAGTGGACCAAGTTTTGAGTTTTGCATTAACAATCTTGGACTCGTAATTTAATGGTCTTTATAGGTTTGTATGATGATTTTGGACTTGGTCATATTTGTATGATGATTTTGGACTTGGTCATATATCCAAATTTGAATTTGAATACTCTTAGAAGGTTTTGGCTCTATTTGTGTGAAGTTGACAATTTAAAAATTAAAGAGTTCACAAGTTTGGCCGAGAGTTAACTTTGATAGTATCAGATCCAGATTATTGTTCCGGAACTTTGAATAGGTTTCTTTTATCAATTGAAACTTGTATGCAAAGTTGAGTTGTAATCCTGAATGTCTAAATATGATTCGGGCGTGTTTGGGGTAGTTTGAAGTTTTGAAAGTTAAGATAATAGATTTGATTTTTGATTATTGGTTTTGAGGTTAATTGTAATATTTTGGACCTTTGGATAATTTTGGTTAACATATTTAGACTTGTAATAATGATTGGACCGGGTTTCGTGGGGGCTAGGATGAGTTTTGGATGGGTTTCTAACGTGTTTGGTGTTTTGGTATTGCTTTGAGCATAAGCATGTAATGATCCAAATGTCCATTTTTAGTTCTAGAGATCGGAATTCAATTTTGAGACTTTCAAAAGTTTGATATTGATTTATAGGAATGATCTAAAATGTTTGGTCTAATTCTAGTAAGTCGCGCTTGAGTTTTTACTGCGAATCATCAGTTAATTATTTCACAAGCGGAGTTGGTATCGCTTAGAATTCCGAGTTCGTATGAGGGAGTTAGAGTCGTTTTAGTGCAAAAATGGTTGGTGCAAGCAAGTTTAGGTGCGCACTATTAGCAACCAGATTTGGTACTTTTAGCAATGGAAATTGGACTTTTAGCGACCAGATTAGTGTTTATATTGGACAGCTTTTTTATGCTTATTTCATCATTTTGGAGCTAGGAAACTCGGATTGAGGCAATATTTTAGGTGATTTTCACCCACTTGGATTGGGTAAGTATTCTTCAGTCAGTTTAAATTATTATTCATGATTCTATATTTGATTTTGGCATTTGATTGGTGAATATAAAAGAGAAATTCTGGGGGTTTTTGGCAATACTTTTCTAAAGTGAATAATTAGGTTTCGAGTATCGATTCAGAGTTGGATTTGGATGAAACTTATATGGTTTGACTCGTATTTAAATGGGGTGTCAGAATTTGTGAGTTTTGTTGAGTTCCAGTGGGCGATCTCGGCTTGACTTTTTGGTTGACTTTGAGTATTTGATTAATGATTCGACCTTTATTATTTGGATTAGATTTCTATGGCATTATTTATGTTATTGAGTTCATAGATTTCTATGGCATTATTTGATGTCATTGAATTATTTTTTGCTAGATTCGAGTCGTTTGGAGGTTGATTTGTGCAGGAAGGCACTTTTAAAGTATTGTTTTATCTTTTTTATGTAAATATCTTACCTAAACTTGGTTGAGGCACTAGTTGCCTGAGTTAGATGGCTACGTGCTATGGGTGATGCACATGGAGGGTTGAGCTTATGTGCATGCACCGGGGAATTATTCATGCTCGGGGTAGTGCTTAAGCTATGATATGTCTTAAATTGATCGCTAAGTTTCAAGCTATTATATGTCTTATGTTTGTGCTCCTTTGTGAGATAATTGAATCATGTTAGAGGTTACATATAGCTTGATCTTCTAATTGAACATATTGTTATTATGTGATATAGTCAACTAATTTGAGCAAAGGTGGTACACTTCGCACATGCGTACACCTTAGCATGTCACCTATATCAGTCTATGAGTATGTAATTTGATATTCATCATGTATGTACATGTATTTTTGTATATATAGTTTGTATGTGATATGGACTGGAATGATAGCATAATTTATTCGTGAGGATCCGAGATATAATAGCATGCACGTTGTCCGTGTGATTGTTATTATTGTCACATGAGTTGTCTATGTAATTGTTATTATTGGTACATGATTTATCCGTGCAGCGTGTGGATAAGGATCTATCCCCTAGGGTCACCCTCTCATGTTTCTCTCTTGATAGTGTGCATATAGGTTGTGAAAAATCGACGGGCTTCTAGTTGATGTGGTTTTCGGCAAAGTTGATCATTGTTGTACTTTGCATCTCTCCTTTATTTGAAAACTCCTTGGATGTATACATGAATTTTCTGCATATCTTCTCTATATGCTACCTTACTTGATGAGATGAGACACGGTACATATCTTCTCTATACATGAATCCGCGGGACTTGACTTTTATAATCATGCGTATCTTCTCTAAATGCACTTGTTGAAGGATTAATTTCTATTTCATGCATATATTCTCTATATGCAACTGATGAAGGATTATCTAGTATTTCAATCATATCTTCTCTATATGCAAGTTTGATGATTTAATAATAGTGGACGCATATCTTCTCTATATGTTGGATTGTTAGCTGATACAGGACTTGGCACATTATCTCTTTGCGCATCGATGTGGTTTTATCTGTGTTATATGATTAGATGGCACCATTGTTGTGTACTTGTGAAATTCATAAAGTGAACAGAAAATTAGCGAGTAACATTAATAATTCTTGCAACTATTACCTCGCCAAGGTTATTTACAATACTTGTCGAGTACATTGGATCAGTTGTATTCATACTATACTTTTGCACCTTAGGTGCAAATCTTAGAGCTAAGCTGATGTGGATGACGGAAGTTGGCATTGAAGATGTACTTGCTTTCCGGATATAGCTACCACTTGTCCTTGGTAGCTTTAGATTCGTACTCTATTATGTATATTCCAAACATATGTTATATTTATTTTCATACCAGTTTTGTAAATCTATATCTTAGTGGCTCATGACTTGTACTACCAAACCTTGGGATACAATATGAAAACTCAATTATTTAATTTATTGATTATTTATGATCTTCATTAGAGTTGTGTTAACTATTTTCTGGCTTACCTAGTAGGTTGGGTTATGTGCCATCACGACTAGGTGGAGTTTGGGTCGTGACACTCAAGTAGTTCTAACATAAAATATTTCAAATTATCTGTCAAATGCACACTTATCCTTGCGATGTCATCTTCTTCAAGCGATCCATGCCCTCTCCGTAGTACGCACATTCCACTAGGTAGAAAAAAAACTCTTCATAAGAACCCTTTAAGAAGTCATACAACCTCAAACCTTCTCACATGAGATAACCTACTTGTTTAGCCCCAATGCAAACTCTTTCTATGACCTTACCATAGTTACAACCTCTATAGCATCAATTGATCCTTCTGAGTCTACACTAGTCTATAAGCTGTAAGAATTTGTTTCTTTCCACTAATGAACAACTGAAAGGTCCATCAATACATCCACACCTTAAGATTTTACTTCATACTAAGATGATAATTAGCCATATGTATTCCCTTTGCATCTCAAGCGAATCCTTTTCGCCACATACAAACCCTTTAAGTGTAGTCCTTAGGAATATAACACGTAAGCTACCTTGTTAACGTTGCCACTTCACTTTAGAAACATCTTCTCTTTTTTATTTTAAGGTTGTACAAGAAACCACTAAATTCCAAAGCAACCAATTGAGAAGAAAGAGCTATCTTACCGATCACTGTGCCATCACTCCTATTCTAGCGACACTATAGGACAAAAGAGTCCAAAATCACATGATCACTTACCTGAGTTCCCCGAGGCAAAGTTGCGGTCCATACCTGGTCACAACTCCTTTAGGCTAGCCTACCCTCACATCACAATAAAGCATCTCATACCACATATGCATCATCACAAGCTTCTAGTGCCCAACGGATATTGAATTCATAACATCGCATACAAATGAATCGAAAGAAACCGAAGATTTTGAATTCAAGTTAAAAGAAAGTTGCACGATAAGGAAAAAAGAATATAGAAGTTTCCTAGATGTCATGTAGCCTCTCAAAAATAAGCATGCACGTTATCATGTCGATCCGCGGGACTCTACAAGATATTTTCTCATGACTCATAGAACCTATAAACCTAGAGTTGTGATACCAACTTGTCACGACCCAAATCTCACCAAGTCATGATGGCACCTAAGCCAACCAATAAATAACACAACTTGAGCTGAAAATATCAAACAAATTATAAAGTAAGAATGTGAAAATTAACACAACTATCTACAAGAACTGATAGCACAAATCATGATCCGCTAAGATTAGGAAGTACAATGTTGCTGTGAAGAAAATACATCATGTGTTTAGAGTTTACATAAACAGAAATACAAGTCCTAATTGGTAGCTTGAAACTGGAACACTGGTACATCTTCAATGCTAGCCTTCGGCTTCCACAATAACTCAGCTCCAAAAATCTCCATGGAAGGTGGGAAAGTATAGTATGAGTACAATCGACTCTATGTACTCGGTAAGTATCAATATTAGCCTTAACGAAGTAGTAGCGAGGTTTAGTCAAAAGATACTCACTTTATATAACTTGTGCAGCTCATAAGAATATACAATAATATAGAAATAGCCAAGGAACATCAATCATCAATAATAAGGTGCATAATCACATAGAAAGGTAGTAAGCATACCTTTCCAAGTTACCAGATCAAAGCATATACAAATGTACCAAATCCATACATAATGAAGATTTGCACCAAGTAGCTTTAACTTAAATATTTTTACATGAATGCAGAGTGTCTAGCATGATAAAAACCCAATTTCACATCATTTTTAAATTGCACTTATACGAATGCTACTACATGAATCTAAAATGTCAATGCATTATGAAGACCCAACATATATATCAATCTGACACCCTCCGAGTGTATAATAAATCTACCAATAAGTCCCACGCATATGCAATATGCATGAATGTTTCTACATGACTCTAGGATATCAATGCATGCTCAAGACTCAATTATAACCAATATCCATCACATCCTATGTGCTCCAACAAGATCCAACACTTCCTACGTGCTCCAACATGATACGCGTATCACCTGCACTCATAAAGCCTAATGTAACTTGGGTGATCACCTGACTCCGGAGGGACGAATCCATATCTAAGCTCCAGCACAGAAATCGATCATGCCATAGCATATGAATATCATAATAATCGCATGATAGGAACCTTGTTCCATAATAATATCAAATGCATGGACAAAGTATCATAATCATCTCAACTGTACGGACATCTCATATGAAAAAATCTCAGTCCATATAAGAGAATCATATGCAGGGAATGTATGCATATGAATAAGAGGTAAGCATGCATTAATAAGAGAATCATATGCAGGGATGTATGCATATGAATAAGAGGTAAGCATGCATTAATAAGAAAATCATATGCAGGGAAACATGCGTATGAATAAGAGGTAAGCATGCATACTTCACATGGACAGAGAAATAACCATGCCATGATGTATGAATGTGTACAAGAGATGATCTATATGCATGATGTATGCATATGTGTGATGTATGACTATAGATCTAACAAGTAATCTTCCAAATAAAGTATAAAAAATCTAGACATGATCTCTAACACGAATAAGAAAGCTCAAGTGGTCATATGAATAATTAAAGCATATCACAAGTAGAGCATGTACCAAAATAAGGCATAACAGAGTATAAAATCTACCATGAGCATGATATAACCTTGGTGCCTGCATATATGTTTGCCACTTCACATATACATCACCCCCAAACACATAGCATGTAGAATATAATTCTATTTTTTTTTAAAAATATTCCCTCAGTCGAGGTTAACAAGATAATTACTTTTTTTTGGGGTAGTCTTCAACCTTAATCACAGATTTTTCTTTGTTCTTGACCTCCAATAGCCCAAAACCTAGCCAAATATCATTCATAGAAGTCAAACAATATTAAAGGAATCAATCCCAATCAATAAAGCTTTGATCATTAAAGAAATTCTAAAAAATCAACAAAAGTCAACCTGAGCAACACGATCAAACATCGCAATCAAGAACAAATCCGATGACCCATAACCTCATGAGTAAAATATGTGATTAGTTTGTAAATTTGAGTCTAAATCAATGTTCAAAACCTCAAAATACAATCTCTTAAGTTATTGACAAAAACCCAAATTTTACTCTAAAATTCCATATTTTAAGTGTAGAAATCCATAAGGAATCGAGATATATAATCAAAACCAAGTAAGTGGGGGTGTTCATAAAAACCCGAAAAACCGAACCAAAATAAAAACCAAACTAAACCGACCAAAAAAACCGATACTTTTTGGTTTGGTTTGGTTTTGGTTTTGAATTTTAAAAACCGATCAAATTTGGTTTGGTTTTGGTTTTAATCAAAATATAACCAAAAAAACCGAACCAATCCGACTATAGGAGTAGCTATTTCAAATTTATTATTACACCTTTATGTATATTTTATATAAAGTTTTAAAATTTGTATGGTAAATGTCAATCATTTGCACTTTTAGTACAGTTTTTTACCTTTATATTCTAGTTTGATTGATATTTTTCTTTCGTTAAGTGTAAGAATCTATTTCATGTTTAAAAAAATATTTTTTTAATTGAGTACTTAAATTATTCATCACTATTTGATTCAATTATCATTAATATATTTTAGTAAATATAGATTTCTCAAAGGACAATTGATTTGATAGTGTTACGTTGAAAACGTAGTCGCCGAAATATGTGTTTGGTAGTGTATGTCTAATATTTAAGAAAAAACTGACAAATAACCGAAAAATCGACAAAACTGGATATAAACCGAATCGAGAAAAAACCTACTTAATTGGTTTGGTTTAGTTCTAATATTTGAAAAAACGACTTACTTGGTTTGGTTTCTTTTTAGGAAAAAACCAATCCAAATCGAACCATGAACACCCCTACAAGTAAGAATTGCTTACCCTCAATCTTGGGGTGAAATTCCTCTCTGAATTGCCTTTATTTGGTATCCAAAACTCACAATAGTAAAAATACACAAATTCCTAAAATTCTGGATATAAAATACCCCTGATAGCAAATTCTTCTATGCGATCGCGGCCATTTCCCTCACGATCACGATGCATAAATGTCGAGCTCCGGTTCACTTCTTCGCGATCGCAGTATCTCTCACGTGATTGCGATTCAATACTCCTAGCACCCTTTCCTCTTCACGATTGTGGCACTAGCCTGCACAATCGCGATTCATACCTCTATATGTAATGACCCGGCCGGTCATTTTTAGAATTTACACCCCGATCCCCTATTTACTGTTTCCCTTAAGTTTATTTCTGCTATTTTGGTTTGCCGGGACATTCGGTGTTGAGTTTTGGGACACTTAGTCCCTAAATGAGAACTTAAATATTGGAAAGTGAACCATAGTTGGAATAGTGTGAAAACGGCCTTGGAATGGAAATCTGATGGTTCCGTTAGCTCCGTTAGGCAATTTCGGGGTTGGGAGCGTGCTCGGAATGTATTTTGGAAGTCCGTAGCTAATTTAGGCTTGAAATGCCGAAGTTTGAATTTTTGAAGTTTCGGTCCGGTAGTGAGATTTTTATTTGAGGGTCGGAATGGAATTTTGAAAGTTTCAATAGCTCCGTCATGTCATTTGGGATGTGTGTGCAAAATTTTAGGTCATTCGGATGAGGTTTGGTTAGGTTTTTGATCAAAAACGTGTTTTGATAGAATTTGAAAACGTGTTTTGATGGAATAGCTCTGTCATATCATTTGGTTAAGTTGTTGCCTCCGATTCTGTTATTACAGGTATTATACTGGTCAGTCACAGAGAGGCATCGGTTCTATTCGATCCCGGCTCTACTTATTCATATGTGTCTTCTTATTTTGCTCAACATCTGGGTGTGCCCCGAGATTCTTTGAGCTCTCATGTTTATGTTTCTACTACTGTGGGGGATTCTCTTGTTGTGGACCGCGTTTATCGGTCATGTTTGGTTACTATTGTGGTTTTGAGACCAGAGCGGATTTATTGTTACTCGGTATGGTGGATTTTAACATTATTTTGGGCATGGACTGGTTGTCGCCCCATTATGGTATTCTTGATTGTCACGCCAAGACCGTGATGCTGGCTATTCCAGGTATTCCGCATGTTGAGTGGAGTGGTACTTTAGATCACACTCACAGCAGAGTTATCTCTTTTCTTAAAGCTTAACGTATGGTTGAGAAGGGGTGTGCCGCTTACTTAGCTTATATGAGAGATGTTAGTGTTGATACCCCTTCTGTTGATTCTGTTCCAATGGTACGGGATTATCCCGATGTGTTTCCAGCTGATCTTTCGGGCATGCCGCTCGATAGGGACATTGATTTTGGCATTGATTTATTGTCAGGCACTCAGCCCATTTCTATTCCTCCATACCGTATGGATCCTCCTGAATTGAAGGAGTTGAAGGATCAGTTACAGGAATTGCTTGATAAAGGTTTTATTCGACCCAATGTTTCACCTTGGGGTTCTCCTGTCTTGTTTGTGAAGAAAAATGATGGTTCTATGCATATGTGTATTGATTATCGCCAGTTGAATAAGGCTACAATGAAGAACCGTTATCCTTTGCCTCGTACTGATGAACTATTTGACCAGCTTCAGGGCGCACAGGTATTTTCTAAGATTGATTTGCGCTCAGGTTATCATCAGTTAAAGATTCGGGAGCCAGATATCCGGAAGACTGCTTTCAGGACTCGGTATAATCATTACGAGTTTCTTGTTATGTCATTTGGGCTAACCAATGCCCCGGTAGCTTTTATGCATTTGATGCATAGTGTGGTCAGGCCATATCTTAACTCGTTCGTGGTTGTTTTCATAGATGATATTCTTGTATACTCCCGAAGTCGTGAAGATCATGAGCAGCACCGGAGGACAGTGCTTCAGACCCTGAGAGAGAAGAAGTTATATGAAAAGTTCACAAAATGTGAGTTCTGGTTGGATTCTGTGGAATTCTTAGGCCACGTGGTATCAAGTGAGGGCATTCGGGTGGATCCGAAAAAGATAGAGGCAGTGCAGAGTTGGCCTAGACCCTTCTCAGCTATAGAGATTCGCAGTTTCCTTGGCTTGGCAGGTTACTACCGTCGTTTTGTGGAGGGGTTTTCATCTATTGCAGCCCCTATGACTAGATTGACCCAGAAGGGTGCTCCATTTCAGTGGATAGAGGAGTGTTAGGTGAGCTTTCAGAAGCTCAAGACAGTTTTGACTACGGCCCCAATTTTGATATTGCCTACTGGTTCGGGGTCTTATACGGTATATTGTGATGTTTCACGGGTTGGCCTTGGAGCGGTGTTGATGCAGGACGGTAGGGTGATTGCATGCGCATCCAGACAGTTGAAGAAACATGAAAAGAATTACCCTATCCACGGCCTTGAGTTAGTTGCTATTGTTCACGCCTTGAAAATATGGCGTCATTATTTGTACGGTGTGCCTTGTGAAATTTATACTGACCATCGGAGTTTGCAGCACTTGTTCAAGCAAAAGGATCTAAACTTGCGCCAGGGGAGGTGGCTAGAGTTGCTGAAAGATTATGATATTACTATTCTGTATCACCCGGGCAAGGACAATGTGGTAGCTGATGCCTTGAGTCGTTGGGCAGAGAGTTTGGGGAGTTTAGCATATTTACCAGCTTCAGAGAGGCCTATGGCGATGGATGTTTAGTCCTTAGTCAGTCAGCTCGTGAGATTGGATCTTTGGGAGCCCAGTCGGGTCCTAGCTTGCGTTGTTTCTCGCTCTTCTTTATTCGACCGTATCAGGGAGCGGCAATATGATGATCCTCATTTACTTGTCCTTAAGGACACGGTTCAGCATGGCGATGCCAGAGATATGAACATTGGAGATGACGGGGTATTGAGGATGTAAGGTCGAATTTGTGTGCCCAATGTTGATGAGCTTCGAGAGTTGATTCTAGCAGAGGCCCATAGTTTGCGGTATTCCATCCATCCTGGTGCCATGAAGATGTATCAGGATTTGAGGCAGCACTATTGGTGGAGGCGGATGAAGAAGGATATAGTTAGATATGTAGCCAGATGCCTCAACTGTCAGCAGGTGAAGTATGAGCACCAGAGGCCAGGTGTGTTGCTTCAATAGATAGAGATTCTGGAGTGGAAATGGGAGCATATCACCATGGACTTTGTATCTGGACTCCCGCGGACCTTGAAAAAGTTTGATGCCATTTGGGTCATTGTGGATCGGCTAACCAAGTCCGCTCATTTTATCCCTGTGTGTAATACTTATTCATCGGAGCGGTTGGCAGAGATTTATATCCGAGAGATTGTCCGTCTGCATGGTATTCCAGTTTCTATTATTTCAGACAGGGGTACTCAGTTCATATCACAGTTCTTGAGAGTTGTTCAGTAGGAGTTGGGTACTCGGGTGATGATGAGCACATCATTTCACCCCCAGACGGACGGACAGTCTGAACGCACTATTCAGATTCTTGAGGATATGCTTCGTGCGTGTGTGATTGAGTTTGGAGGATCTTGGGATCTGTTCTTGCCATTGGCTGAGTTTTCTTAGAACAACAGTTATTAGTCCAGCATTCAGATGGCGCCGTATGAGGCTCTATATGGTAGGAGGTGCAGATCTCCGGTGGGCTGGTTTGAACTGGGTAAAGCTAGACTGTTGGGTATAAATTTGGTTCAGGATGCGTTGGAGAAGGTTAAGTTGATTCAGGATAGACTCCGTATAGCCCAGTCCAGACAGAAGATTTACGCGGACAGGAATGTTCGTGATGTCTCATATATGGTCAGAGAGCGGGTTCTGCTTCGGGTTTCGCCTATGAAGGGCGTTATGAGATTTGGGAAGAAAGGAAAGTTGAGTCCGAGGTTTATTGTCCCTTTTAAGATATTGAAGTATGTTGGAGAAGTTGCTTATGAGCATGTCCTACCTCCCAGCTTAGCAGGAGTTCAACCGGTATTTCATGTTTCGATGCTCAGGTGATATCACGGAGACCCGTCGCACGTATTGGATTTCAGCTCAGTCCAGTTGGACAAGGAGTTATCTTATATTGAGAAACCAGTGGCTATATTGGATAGACAGATCAGAAAGTTGAGATCAAAGAATATTGCTTCAGTACAGGTTCAGTGGTGGGGTCAGCCGGCCGAGGAGGCGTCTTGGGAGATTGAGGAGGATATGTGCGGCCGATACCCTTATATTTTCACTACTTCAAGTATGTTCTTTATGCTCGTTCGAGGACGAACGAATGTTTAAGTGTGAGAGGATGTAACGACCCGGCCAGTCATTTTTAGAATTTATGCCCTGATCCCCTATTTACTGTTTCCCCCAAGTTTATTTCTGCTATTTTGGTTTGCCGGGACGTTCGGTGTTGAGTTTCGGAGAGTTTTGGGACACATGGTCCCTAAATGAGAGCTTAAGTGTTGGAAAGTGGTCCGTAGTCGGAACAGTGTGAAGACGGCCTCGGAATGGAAATCTGATGGTTTCATTAGCTCCGTTAGGCGATTTCGTTGGGAGCGTGTTCGGAATGTATTTTGGAAGTCCGTAGCTAATTTAGGCTTGAAATGCCGAAGTTTGAATTTTTGAAGTTCCGATCCGATAGTGAGATTTTGATCCGAGAGTCGGAATGGAATTCAGGAAGTTTCAATAGCTCCGTCATGTCATTTGGGATGTGTGTGCAAAATTTCAGGTGATTCGGACGAGGTTTGGTTAGGTTTTTGATCGAAAACGTGTTTTGATGGAATTTGAAATTCTTTGGCTTAAATCATTGATTAATTCGAGTTTCCGACATTGTTTTAGGTGGTTTAAGGATTTGAATAAGTTTGAATGATGTTATGGGATATTTCCGTGAGTTTGATTGAGGTCCTGGGAGCCTCGGGTGTATTTCGGATGCTTAATGGGGCATTTTCGTGTTGAAAAATGTTACAGCAGCAAAGCTTCTGGTATTCTCTCTTCTGCGGCTTGGGAACCGCAGAAGCGTCTTGGAATCCGCATAAGAGAGTCGCAGAAGCGACCTGGGCATCGCAAAAGCGGAAGCTGGGCTTCCCTCCATTTTTCCTAAAAGCGAACGAATTTTCGCAGAAGCGATCTCGCACCTGCGAGATTTCCATCGTAGAAGTGGTCCCTGGTCTGGTCAACGGAGACCGCAGAAGTGGTCTTATGACCGCAGAAGCGGTATCGCAGAAGCGGTTAAATGACCGCAGAAGCAAAAACGTGCCTGGGCAGAAGGTTAAGTTCTGAAAATGGGACTTCGTTCCCATTTTCCATTTTTGACGATTTGGAGCTCGATTAAGGCGATTTTTCAAGAGATTTTCGAAGAGAACAACAGGGTAGGTGTTCTTAACTCAATTTTGGTGGGATAAATAGAATCCATTACTAGTTTTGACATTTAATCCGCGAATTTTGTTGGAATAGTTTAGAAAACCCTCTTGGATAGAATCATGGATTTGAGGGTCGAAATGTTATGAGATTTGGATGATTTTTATATGGTTAGACTCATAAGAGTGCGAGGTTTCTGAAAATATAAATTTTACCCGATTCCGAGACGTGGGCCCGAGGGGCATTTTGGTCATTTTACATAATTTTGCGTATTAGCTTAGAATTTAATTGTAGAATCAATTATTTGAATTATTATTTACAATATGTAATTTAATTGAATAGATTTGAGCCATTTGGAGTTGGATACTCGTGGCAAGAGCATGGTTTCGGGTTGACTTGCACTTGTTCGAGGTAAGTGGCTTGTCTAACCTTGTGTGGGGAACCTTTCCCCCAAGATGTGATATTTGGTAATTGAATGTCTTGTACGTGAGGTGACGAGCGCGTACTTGAGCTAATTGTTAAAAACCTGAATTTTTACTTAAAATATTTGAACTGAGTTTCTTTCGTACTTGCTTTATTCTACTTGCCATTATATTATGTGCTAGTCTAGAAAAGCATGTTTAGTTGATCCAAATTGCCTACTTGCTTAATTTGCCTTAATTGCATTACGTGGAGCATGCTAGGTTAGAACTATCTGTGACTTTGTATTGTTGTAATTCATTTCTAAATATTCTCTGATTGTGGTTGCGCATTTACATTGGGACAACGGATGTGGGATTCCGGTAGCTTCCCCTTGTTTGTTTACTTTGGGACTACGGGTTAGATTTTCGGTAGATTCCCCTGCACCTTTACTTTGGGACTATGGGTTAGATTCCTGGTAGATCCCCCTGCACATTGATAGTTGGACTACGGGACGGTATCCCAGGAGATCTTTCAGATATATTCATACGGTGGACTACGGGACGGTATCCCAAGAGCTCCCCGGACAGATTGATAAAATGGACTACAGGACGGTATCCTGGGAGATCCTCATTATTGGTGTTGGTATTGAGTTGTTTACTATATGTTATCTTATTTTCTAAGTGTTAATTGTTATTTGTGTAATCCGATTTACTCAATAGTTGTATCTCATTATTTTTGTTTATTTCATACTGTTGTCAACCTCATTATTTTATTTATCTCAGTAGGGCCCTAACCTTCCTCGTCACTACCCAACCGAGGTTAGTCTTGGCACTTACTAAGTACCGCTGTGGTATACTCATGCCCCTTCTGTGCATGTTTTTCATGTGCAGTTCCAGGTACCTCCACCCAGGCGCACTATCCTCGCGGAGGAGAGATCTAGCGGAGACTTTGAGGTATATCTGCCACGTCCGCAGACCAGAAGTCTCTATCATATTCCAGCTTTAGTATATGACTTTCCTTTCTTTCGGTTGTGTAGACATTCTGGAGTTAGAGCAGTGTATTTCATTTCTATTAGCCTGTGTTTCCTGTGAGTTTTCGGGTTTTGGGAGTTTGTTTTGGATTTCGTGATATGGGCTGTATTATGCCAAGTGGCACTTACATACAATTTTCTCTTGACAATAAAATTTTTAGTTGTTTGCTTCTGCAAGTTAGTTTGTTTTCCGCAAGTTGTATAAATTTCGCGTTGTTAGGCTTACCTAGTTGTAAGGACTAGGTGCCATCACGACATGTTCACGGAGGGCAAACTGGGGTCGTGACACTATCGTCAAAAATCTATACCGCAACATGGCTCCAATAATCTAAAACTCACTCGAGGCCCTAGGACCCTGTCCAATCAACCTGATTTATCCGTATATCCTATATGAATTTGTCCAAAGTTTCAAAACATGAATAACAATATCAAAGCCTAATAAACGTCAATCCAAATTATGGAACTCTCTTAAGTTCATGAATTCTAACTTTTGACAAGTGCCGAATCGAGGCCACCTGAGATATGAACCGAACATGCGTACAAGTCCAGTACTATTATACAAACCTGTTGGAACCTTCAAATTATGAATCTAAGCTCGTTTACCCATAATATTGAATTTAGTCAACTCTTCTTAACTTAAAGCCTCTAGTTGCCCACTAAGTGCTTAAAATCACTTCTAAACCTCTCGGAACCCGAACCAACCATATATGCAAGTCATAAAATATCATATAAACCTACTCGAGGTCTCAAATCACTGAACGAGATGCTAGAACTAAAAATAATCGGTTGGATTGTTACATTCTCCCTCACTTAAACATACGTTCATCATCTAATGTGCCAAGAGTCATTCTAAAGCCGTTAAATAACTGTATAAACTCATCATACGCATTACCATGGGTGATTTCATGTCACATCCATATATGTAAATCCATCAACACACCATGACTGAAGATTCTCAACCTTAGCATATAAGTTTTACGCCCAACTTCAATACCCCGAAACTTCTTCCAAGATCTGATTCTTGTATATATTCATTGTATCGATTTATAAAGTAACTTCTAAGGTGTAAACATATGCTATATCACATAGTGCCTATACTCATAAAAATATCTTCTTATCACAATAACCATTTATTTCCAAACTCTGTACTAGTAAAATATCTCATTTCAAATAGATCCATGTTGCAAGCCTCACAACACTACAAATGATAAAACAAATCTGTAGAAACTCATAACCACCCATCATATCAACAAGTTGGATCGTTACATCATTGTTATAACTGATTGTAGCTCAATCTTGTCTAGCTTGCCTATTGATCTTTACTTCGTATCATTGTGGGTCATAAGTAATCTCAATAATATTATTCCTTTCTTTGTTTACCTACTTTAATTGCATTGTTATCGTTATTTATTGTTTACCTAGTCTATCCAAACAATGTATTCAACCAAGCTCTAATTTTACCAATTGTTATTGACATCATTAAATATAAATTCAATTATTTTATCATGAAATCTTTTTGGGTTAAACAATTTGGCATCCACCGTCAGACCCTAGCACTTGAGCGTTTGACTCAAAGATCTAGTTATTTGTTCTTATTAAAAGGCTTATCTCTCACTCATTTGTCAATTTCTTTTCCATTTTGTAATTTAGAACGACTGGTAAGAATGCTTAGCCAACTAATCAGAGCAGGGCGCCACAATTTGGTAGAAAACCGAGGAACTCCATAAATCCCCAAGGAAAGCAGGTCCTACCTATAACTAAGAAGATACGGGTCAGCAAAGATGCAACACCGATCAAAGGAACTCCACTCAACAAGGAATCATACAATACAAAGGCTCCCCCACCCCCCCCCAACATGGGCTTGCTGACCTATATCTTCACCGAACAGAGTGGTGAATCCTTGCCATGGGGTTCTTGTAGGATGACACCTCAAAGGAATTCCTTGAATTAGTCCAATTTAGGAGAAATCTTGAAGTTATCAATGGCTCAATACAGAGTTTGAATGCTCGGATAGTTGTAACTTTCAAGGAGTAACAATCGTAACAACATGCCAACCTTGCAAATAGGAACGACTTCAGTTGCGGATACCCCTAGTTCATTACTAAAGGATTCCAAATTTCATGATAATTCAAGACAACAGGGTCAGGTATAGGTAAAAATATTGCATTACAAAGCATGGTTCTAATTCTTCAAGAACAACTTAAGGAGAAAATGGACTGCATCGAGTAAGTTCCAGGGATCACGCCCGTGATTAAGAATGTCGACATGGAAAAGTACTCACAACCATGGAAGCACAGTGCAGTGCCCGTGGCAATTCCAAAGAAATTTAAAATGCCAAACATTCTAAAGTAAGATGGAACGTTAAATCCAAAAGACCACATCATAGCCTACACAATTGGCATCAAGGGAAATTACTTGACCAAAATGAAAATCGAATCAGCACTTGTAAAGAAGTTTGGTGAAACCCTAACAAATGGTGCCTTGACTTGGTATTCTCATCCTTAGCAAATTCCATTAACGTTTTTGCTAAGCTTGAAGATGCATTTCTGAAAGCCTACACAAGGCAAAAAAGGTGGAAAACATATAGAAGATATCTTTAAGATAGTTGAAGGGGAGAACAAGATGCTTTAAGGCTTTATTGAATAGCTCCAAAGGGAGAGAATGTTGTTGCCCCGGTACCAGATAATTGTCCCACCACGGCCTTTGTGCAGAATATGAATGAGATAAGTTATAAAGATACAAGGAATCTAAAAGAAACCCTCCAAGAATTCGTGCAAATAACTTGGAATGATTTAATTTACCATTACCATACCAAGCTTCGGGTTGAAAAAAATACGCGCACATTCCTCAACTACGAAAATCGGGAAGCCCATAGAAGCATGAGTCTTGAGATAGAACCCAGGCATGTTGAACCTGCCAGAGGAAATACCTAAGGCTGATACAAGCCCTATCATGGTCTCGCTAGATGGACACATGATAGGAGGCTAGAACCAACATGCGACCACAAACGCAGCGATTGTAAAAACACTAGGGGACTTCCCAGAAGGGTAAGGAACCAGAGATAATGCAAGACAATGATCATCATTTTAGACCTAAGTTGACTGATTACAACTTCAAAATTAACACCACAGGGTTGGTAGCAGTACTCTGAGATATATGAGACAAAGTGAGATGGCTAAAATAAATAAGGACAGATCCCAGCAAAAGAAGCCAGGCTCATTGGTGTGAATTCCACAGAGATAATGGCAATAAAACCACATAATAAAAGTTTTGGGGCGAGGTGGATTGACTCTTCAATATGTGTTAAATGGAGCTTTTAAATAAAAAGTCGAAGAAATACTATATGAAAACCAGGAACAATGAAGAACCGCCCTGAGCTTTGACTCCAAAATTGGTGGTTAATGTCATCTTTGGAGGCAAAGAGGTAAACAATTTCACATATAAAACCTCAAAGAAGCTCTCAAATATATCCATTACTCGTGAGAAGCGCACTCAGTAGACATTGATATAAGAAAAAATCACTTTCAGCGATGAAGATGTAGATTCACTAATCATGCTGCATAATGATGGTCTGTTAATTACTTTACGAATTGATGACTTTGATGTTAGGAATGCTTTAGTTTATCTAGGTAGCTTGGACGATATCATCTAAATATGAGTGGCTGAGGAGATGCAGCTTATAAATCGGATCATCCCAAAAGAATTACTACTCTCAGGATTCAACAACTCCAGTACGATAACCAAAGGTGATATCACTTTGACGACCTTTGCGAAAGGGGTAACCAAGGAGACTCTAATCCAACTAGTAGCCAAACATATAGCCTACAATGCCATCCTAGGAAGACCATGGATATGTGACATGGATGCAATACCTTCAACCTTGCACCAAGTGATAAAATTCCCATTCACCATGGCGATTAGGGATATTCGAACCGAAAAAGGCCAATATGGCAGATTCAACTACTAAAGAAGTGGAAAAATGATTATCTTCATTCATTAGCCAGAGAGAAAGGTCTACAAAGGTTTGGGACTAGCTCTCGAACATAAACGTAAGTTAATTAAATTTTTATGTTCCAACAAAGATTGATCTTGGTCCCATGCAGACATTAAAGGGATCCCATCAGATGTTATGACACATAAACTGAATGTCAACCCAAATTGATGTCTAGTCGAACATAAAAAAAGGAGGTAAAATATCTAGATTGGCTAACTAATGTCGTGGTGGTACCTAAAAAGAACATCAAATTGAGGGTATAAATTGACTACAAGGACTTCAATAAAACCTAGCTGAAAGATTCCTTCTCGTGCCAAATATTGACTGACTTATAGACTCTACTGCCAGACATAAGTTGCTGAGTCTTTTAGATGACTATTTCAGATATAACCAGAGAAAAATGAATTTGGTGGATCAGGAGAAAACTTCCTTCATAACTGACCAGGGGACATATTGCTACAATGTTTGTTGTTATTGTTGTTGTTGCAAAATATTAAAGGCTCGTCCCTCAAATGTTCAAATATTACATTGGAAAGTCCATGAAAGTCTACATTGATGAACTAGGAAATGATTGAGCAGCAGAAGGTTACCCTCGCATAAGATATCTTAAAGGGATAACTCTTTTCTAGGAGATGGAAACAGTATCGCGGAAAAGCACTATGAGGATGGGCCCGAAGATTCATCAATGGAGCTTCCGGAGTCTTGCTTGGTACTCAATCGTCTTTGTAATATTCAGGATCCACTAATATCCAATATGACTGTGCTTATCCCACAACTGGCGAGTATCTCGGTAGTCCATAAACACCTAGAGCAATGTGAGGAAGTTAGATGTCATAACCCAAAACCCAAACCCGATCGTGATGGCGCCTCTCGTGAAGACAAGGCCAGCTAGTCTAACCCAATTCGTCCTTTAAAACAGTAAGTTAACACAAATAAAGTATAATCATGGTTTAATAGTACCAAATAGCGTAAAGTATAGATAAAAATGTAGAAATCCAACCCAACACAGCCTGCATCGGGGTGTCACTAGTCATGAGCATCTATTAGAGTATAACTATAACTACAAGGTCTGGAATATACAAAACAGGACTGATGAATGAAAAGGGAGAAAAGCGGTGCTGCGAATGCTGATAGCCACCTCGCTAAAACTCTGATAACCCTGCCTCCAATCAGCCAAGACCCACTCCCGGGTGTATAAATACCTGCATCTGCACACAAGGTGCAGGGAGTAAAGTGACTACTCCAACTCAGTGAGTAATAAAGATAAATAACAACTGAGCAGTAAGAAATCACGTAAAACATATCAACATGCTGTATGGAAGCAGTATAAAACCATTTAAGAAAGCAATGAAGCTGTGAAATCTCTTAAAAATACCTTTGCTCAGTTCAAACTTCCATTGAAAAATAACTTTTCAAACAGTTAAGCAAATGAATGCAAAGCAGTTAGTGCAGATAAGCACAAAATAAATGTTCGCCCATCGGGCACAATGTCTCAGAACAGTATCGGCCCCTCGGGCAATCACATAGAACAGTTCAGCCCCTCGGGCAATCACATAGAATAGTACCAACCACTCGGACAATCACATAGAATAGTACTAGCCCCTCAGACACGATTTTGTTCCTGGTCAGTCATTGTTACCTGACTAAAACGCGTCCTACAATGCCATTGTTACCACTGTCTAAAATTTGTTCGCTCTAGTCAGCCATTTTTACCTGACCGCACGGTTTTATTCCTGGTCATTCATTGTTACCTGACCAAGAGGCGTCCTACAGTGCTATTGTTACCACAATCTAAAATTTGTTCGCTTTAGGTGGGTACCCGCGCTCACTGTGGGTGTGCAGACTCCGGAGGGGCCCTTTACTGCCCAAGCGCTATATCAAGCCACCTCGTGGCATCATCACTCAGCATATACTCACATCACTCAAGCCACCACGTGGCATATAAAGTATCACAGGCCCTCGACCTCATATCACTCAGCATATCCTTATATGTGGCCCTCGGCCTCACTTAGTTTGGAAACCATCATAAGCCCCTCGGGCATTTTTAAAACAGTGGCTCTCAGCCCAAAATATCATTTAGAAATATCATTTAAGTTTCAAATCTATATAAAAGTGGCTAAGTTTGTAAAACCATAAATATCAACAGGACTGAATTTAAATATAAGTCGAAACAGTGAGGAAATAAAGAATAAAAATCCCCGAAGGGTCCAAATAATTGGCACGGAGCCCAAATATGACAATCAGACCAAATCATGATGATAACAAATAATTTTCAGTCAAATATGCGGTAAAATAATCAATCGGGACGGACGAATTCACAATCCCCAGTAGTAAAAGACCCTGCGCTCATCATCCAGCGCGTGTCTTACCTCAATATAGCATTACGATGTGCAATCCGGGGTTTCAAACCCTCATGACATCATTTACAATCATTACTCACCTCGAACCGGCTATTTCTTTAACCCACGACGCCTTTGACCCTCGAATCGACCTCCGAATACCTCGAATCTAGCCATAACAATTCGATTCAGTTAATAAAAATTATAGAAAATATTCCATATGAAATTCTATATTTTTCATCAAAAATACGAAATTACACTCAAAATTTGCCCGTGGGGCCCACATCTTGGAACCCCGCAAAATTTGCGAAGAACTCCATCCAATCACGAGTCCAATCATACAAATTTTACCAAAATCCGACAACAATTCGGCCTCCAAATCTAGAATTTTCGTTTTTGAAAAGTTTACAAATTTTCTCCAATTTCTTCCATTTGATTCACTAATACTTGATGAAAATAACCATGGAATCATTAAATTTAATCACTTTTGGATATAGAGCACTTACCCCAATCCATATGGTAAAAATCGCTTCAATCCGAGCTCCATAGCTCCAAAAATGAGAAAAAATCTCGGACTGCTCGAAATATACACTGTCCAGAATTTTCGTTTCTATGGTACTGTTCACCGCAGAAGCGGAATCACTGTTCATCGCAGAAGCGGATTGTTCACCGTAAAAGCGGGATCACTGTTCATCACAGATGCGGTACTGTTCATCGCATCTTCGAAAATACCAACAAGTGCCCAGAAAATTGCAGCAGCTTTTTATTTCACTAAAAATGCTCTAACTCCATCATACGAACTCGGAATTAGGCGATTCTTATTCCTATGAGTCACAAATAATAATACTAACCTATTACTTCAATCTAAACACAATTTGGAGCTCATTTGCTCAGTGAAATACCCATTTCGCTCGTTAAACAATTAACTCATATTTCGCGTCAAAAACCCAATCGTGGCTTGATGAAATTAGACCAAACTTTCCAGATCACTCCTATAATTCATTATTAAAATTTTGGAAGTCTCGAAATCAAATTTCGATCTCTAGAACTAAAAATGGACCTTTGGATAATCACATGCTTATGCTCAAAACGACAAAAATCTTCCAAAAACTCTTGCAGAACTTATCCTAGCCTCATGGGACCCCAACCAAACATGCCAACATAATTCATAACATCATTAAAACCTGTTCCAATCATCAAAATTCCTCAAACAATATCAAATTATCCCAAAACTCATCGAATTCAAGCCTAAGTTTCCAAAAACTTCCGAAATATACTTTCGATAAAAAACCAGACCAAACGATGTCCGAATGACCTGAAATTTTGCACACACATCCCAAATGACACAGCGAAGCTACAGCAACTCTCGAAATTCCATTCTGACCCTCGGATCAAAATCTCACCTATCAACCGGAAATCGCCAAAATACTAACTTCGCCAATTCAAGCCTAATTCTACACCGGGCCTCCAAAATCACTTCCGATCACACTCGTTAGTCACAAATCACCTCCCGGAGCTAACCAACTATCGGAAATCATATCCGAGCCCTCTAACTCATAAGTCAACGTCTGGTTAACTTTTCCAACTTAAGCCTTCTTAAAAGAGACTAAGTGTCTCATTTCTTATCAAAACCACTCCAAACGCAACTCAATCAACTTGACCACATAAGACACGGATAACGAAGTATAAAGATACAGAAATGGGAGAAACAGAGCGGTAACCCATGAGATGACTGGCCGGGTCTTCACATCAGATTAGGGATGTGAATGATAGGATTAGGATATAAATATCTTTACTTCTCTCACTTGTGATTCATTCTGAATTGGCTCCACTCATTGCTATAAGCAATTACACTTCGCTCTAGTCAAGCTCGGCGATTGATCTTTACTTTGCAGCATTGTGGCTCATACGGAAGCTCAATAAGATTATTCTTTCCTTTGTTTACCTACTGTAGTCGCATTGCTATAGTCATTTATTGTTTACTTAGTCTATCTAAATGATTTATTCAACTAAATTTTGATTGAACCAATTGTTAGTGACCTCATTAAATATAAATTCAATTATTTTATTTTAAAACAGACACGTTATTGATACATATTTATATATTATTTATACATGTGTATACTCGTTTATATAGAGAGATAATGGATATATATAGTATATATGTATGTATAATAATGTACATATATATATATATATATATATATATATATATATATATATAAAATTTATAATAGTGTATATACTTTTATACATCATGTTATATAGATTTTAAAAATTAAAATTAAAATAATATTGAGGTTTATACGGTATCTCGGGGGAGACAGTAAAAAAATAACACCGAACGAGATTTGGCTTCATGAAATTCAATGTAAACATATATTGGCTAATATAGATGTAAAAATTTATTGGGATATGCTTGCTATAAACTATTTGTTTGGGTTGTATATTCCTACTTCTTGGAAGAGGGAATAGCAGAGAGCTCTCCGTCAACATGTCTGTTTCACTATAAAGATAAGTTTAGGAATTTCAGTTCTTACCTGCTTTAAATGTATTGTACATCCTACATGTAGCACTTGTACACGCTGATAAGTTTGCCAAAATTGCAAGGGCCCACCTGAATGTCTTACGCCATGCATTCCCTGCAGCATTTAAAGCTGCCACTTCCTGATCATGTGGGCACACTATGGATGTTTCAAGGCCATGTTGGAGACTTTAAGCCATTTGGCTTTAAAGTAGAAGAAGTGTGAATTGGAAATGGAGGGAAATAAAATGGAGGGAAA